>ML841854.1:40220-64046 GCA_009831015.1 Picea engelmannii
AAAACCACTTTATTGAACACTAGGGGCCGAATTTACAAACACCACCATATAAATATGGTTTCACCAATCCACAAAAGGGGATTTGGTCTTATACAAGACTTGACATAATTAATCCACCAAAAAGGATTTGATCTATAAAATAATAACTCAAATATAATTAGAATATTCTTCAAAGTTACAATATTTCAACACATATAGGCTAGTGAGTAAGGACATTTGGGCCAGAGTGCCTTTGTATATATGTATTTTGAGGCGATGGTGTTTGTGTGGCTATTAGGCTAAAGAGCCTGGATGTTAAAAGGCTAGTCAACCTAACTTTATAAAATGTAATCACACTCAGATTTTAACGAAAATGCATCATTGTTGCAGGTCAAGACAAAAGAGTACGGGGGGGGCTAAACTCCACAAGAATGGGAAAGGGGGTATAAGAGTCTAGTAAAGGTTATAAGATAAGGGGGCTTAAGCCCAAAGGAATATTTTATTAATATTCATAAAGTCTAAAGTACAACATATTCATTTTATCCAAGTTTCTAAGGAGGATGTATCACCATGTGGTGAGTCCATGTGGGTGGTCCATGTAGTTCCCAACATTATGAGTGTCAAGTTGGGAACATGCACATATAATTGGACAATTTAGTTCATTTATCCCATTCATTCACTCATTATTCCATTAATCTCTCCTACCCTCCACACACTACTACTACATACAATGGGAGGCTTTGGAGTTGTGGGCAACCAGTAATCTGAGAATTGCACTGAAGAGGCGTGTTGTCAAGCTTGTGAGTTATTGAAGAAGCAGGTTGTCAAGCTTGTGAGCATTCTCTCTTAGTAAGAGAAGTGTCTATTATGTGTTTTTTTTAATCACTGTGTTTGTAATTATGAATTTATGTTATGGGTTTTTCATGTATATGTTGAGTGTTTATATTGTTGTTATACAACATAATTTTGTGCATTCTTGCTTGGGTAGTTTGGTTGGCCAAGAACACAAAATTGTTTCAAAATAAGGAACCCCTCCCCAAGGGTAGGGAAGTGGGGATCCTCCATCTTTCTCCAAGTCACAATGTTTCTTTAAAATCAGGAACAAGGCAGAAACAAATAACTCTTGTGAATTGATGGTGCTCAAATTGTTACTAACACTGGCTCGAGAACTAAGTGTAACTCAAATCAAATATTTGGAGATTCAATTCAGTGAATGAAACAAGAGGCAACCTTGTGAAACTTTATGCTAGTGTTTGTTTCTTCATGTTTTGTCATTCTTACACTCAGACTTCACTCATATCTTCTTTCCACATGTCTACATGGACATAAACCAAACAGTTGATGGTTTATCCAAAGCAGGTATAGATTGTTATGTTTGGTCTTTGCAATCATTTTCCCATTTTCCAATTCTTTCCAAGAGTGAAATTGTTCAAAAGGAAGAACCCAGGTCAATAGTCACTTCCAATTCTGTGACCCTCTGTATCTATAGCAAAAGCAGATTTTGTTTCCCAGTGGAGAACCCACACAAAGTTGATCAATCATATGTGGAAATATTGGAGTACATGAAGCGCTTGATGAAAATAAATGATTTCGTATGTAAAAAGTGTCTTTCAAGTTCCATTATGACGGTGGAGTTGGTCAATAAAAAAGGAGCAGGTTGCTGATTAATGCATTCCTGCGGCAATTACTTCAAAATAATTGCAGAAACTATTTGTTTGGTCTTGTGCGTTTAATCTCATTCCACTAAAAACTCAATTCTTCATTATTTACCAAAAGTGAAACATTTAGGGTCTGCGATGTACTACTGTGAACAAAAATGTTGTAGTGGTATAGATTGCAACAACGTTAAAGACATTCAAATTCTCTGGCAGTGCTATGGTTTGTTTTAGACAGAAGTAGTGATACCATTCGTAACTCAATAAAGAGGAGCACACGGCGTTTGTTAATTTTAGTAAGAACGAAGCTCAATAAACAGGAGCAAATCCATGTCACAAGCATAAACAATCGTTTGAGCATTCATGATTTCCAGTTAATAACAATCTTATGTAGAAACTGTGTATTCGGAAATAACAACTATATAATGCATGCTAACAACCATATATTGCAAAGACCGTTTATATAAACATGCATTATTTCATATCATTCAGCGTTCTCCTTGGAAAGTTTTGGGGCTATGACAGTTTTTGACATTTGATATTATGTCCTCATAAATGTTATGTCCTCATTCTCATGAGGAATGTGAGTTTGGTTTAATATTTATCTCCATGTGCTCTCAATGGCGTTCTGGTTGATAAGATTCATCATATATTCATCTTATATATGGCGTATGTCACCCTCCGCCTGGCATGCAAGTTCTTATAACATAAAATTTATTATTGAATTGCTATAACTTTCTCCTAATACGAATATCTGGGTTTCACATTATATTACCAAAAGTTAAAATGAAATCTTACAGAATAGGAAAAATAAGACAATAATTTCAAGGCAACCAGATGGAAGAAAATAGTAACAGTCATTTTATCAAGATATTCGAGACCCCCTTTATTATGGCAAGAGCCCTCTAGACTTCCTGAAATCCATGCTTTTCCCAACCAAATAAATACAAGCAGGAGGGCTATTTAAGATACTACCCTTGAACTTGATATTGTAGTCATTAATCAACTCCTAAGCCCTAAATCTTTTTATAGTTCTTCAATATTATTCGCGCAGTGCGCACTAGGTACATAGCAATGACAGTCAAAAGATCACCCGAATCACTTTTTGGAGAAGAAACAGGTGCCATTCTTGAATATCAAGTGCTTGAAGGACTCAAATGTGGAGGAAACCGCACGGTAAAAGCTCCTGCAGACAAAGCCAAAATAACCATGAATCCAAAACATACAATATGGACGAAATATTTCTACAGAGAATAAATAAAAGTTTCAGTTGTGAATTTGGATAAGTGGGTAAGCCCGCGGATGCAGCATTGCCCAGATATACAAGGGCTCAACTCGCGGGCAGTCGTCATAGCGGCTTTAAATCCCCGTGGGAGACACATCTGTAGCGAGAGATAGGTTTTCAGACAGAAGCGAGCCCTGCTACCATAGCCGCCATAAGTAGCGGCAGCAACATGGGTGCACTATTTCGTCAAACCCTTTCCCCACACAGATGCCACGAACAGGGCTACCGCTCAGATAAGATCAAGTTTATCAATCTTCATAGCCCATCACGATACGGATATATAGGCGCTCTCTGCTCTGACCCTTGCCCTAACCTAACTGTGGTCGAGAGTTCGTTAACTCACAATCGTGGCGGTTTACACGAGCTTGTTTTACTCTCGTTTCTTGGCAATTTAGTTTACTTACTCGCGACCCTAATCATGATGTAACTAGTTTAAATGGCATTAGAGTAGCGATTTAACACTAGTAAATTCCAATGCAAATATTTTTCGAGCGAGTCACTTTTCTATAATCTATAAACCATAAACTATAATGGTTTTTCTTAAGGTTAAAGTGCAATTGTAGTATCTCGTTTATGTATTGGATTAAGGTTAGATGTTAGTAGAAAGTACATAATCTTATTAGATGTAGTTTTGACAATGACCACAAGGAAAACTAGTTTTCTTATGGATACTATATAGGGTGAAACTACTTTTTGGTCTTAGAGTAAGACCTAACACTATGTTTGATTGATTAAGAGTTTGTCTTCCTTCGATGTAAGAAAACAAGTTAACAACCCAAGACCTAGAGGCATTTGGCAAGAGTGAAAGTTTTCCCCCATATGGACCACCAGTGGGGCATCTTAAGCAGCGTGGTTTTCCTTAAATAATGGTGATGAAACAACCTACTTTTGCGAATAGTAGCGAGTGAAGGTTGTCCTCAGTGTCGGTTGAGGTGACAAGTTAGTCTGCATTCATGGATAGCAACTAGTGATGGTTGTCCTAACCGTTAGTTGACAGTTGAGTTATGATAGGTTTTTCCACCTTTGGAATTGAAAAAAAAATTAGAATGTTTTTTTATTATTTAGTACATAGATCAAATATGTCCTATCTTCATTAGTGCACCTACTTAGATAATTGAATAATATAGGCATATGCTAAAGGGCCAATGATTTGGCCCTTTGACCTCAGCTCTCTGTGACAACCCCTTCTCGTTGGCAATGAAATCTTTAACCATCCCCTTATTGGCAACCTCACTCTCTGCAACCAACCTCTACCCCATCGTCGATATCTCTCACCACCGACCTGCGTTCAATAACTCAACAACCAACTCAATACATGTGCTCGAATTCAACTAGGCACTCCTCCCCTCCATTTTGAAATGAAAATGCCATTCTCTACTAATCTTTTAAGGAAATATCATTCTTTGTTGATCTTCTGAGCTCTGTTTTTTGAAACTACACTCTGTTATAACCCTATCCATGGTGAGACGATAAGAGTATTCAGTGAGAGGAGAGTCCACCACCGACAAGAAGGGTCGATCTTGAAGTAAGATTTTTAATCTTCCTTATTTCTTTCATAGTGGGCTTTACATAACTAAATAACAATGATTAGATGTTGTTAAGGTGTAAATCTACATAACCATGACCTCAAATAAGGAGTTGATAAATGTATTGCCTAGATTGTTCTTATCGCTTCATTAAAATTAGGTCAAATAAGTTCGCCTCGTTAAATTATCATAAAAAACCATTAGACTTCTTATTCCAAACTGCAACATCTTACATTAGTTCCATTGTTTCTTGTGTAATTGACTTCCTACACTCTGGTATTAATCTAAAAAAAAATTGTTAGCCATTCATTTAATTTGTATGTGCTAAAAAATCTCTTGTAGCTCTTTAATTTCCACAAATTAAAACATTTTAACTTTGGGTGAGCATAATAAATGCATGTTCATCATTCATTTAATTTATATGAGATGAATCCCCAGATCGGATGTTTGAAGGGTTAGCAAGTCAGTTCACACACATGTCAGGCCTCTCGGGCTTGCAATTGGCTACGTGCAGGCTTAACCATGATGTTTCCCTACAGGCTCGATGGCAAGAGACAATGGAAAGGACAACCCCTTACCTGTGATGGAGCGATAGACGACTGCAACTCGTTCAAATGATGGTTGTCCTGGGCATTCAGCGCTTAGCTTGCTTTGAAGGCCAACTCTCAAAGCATATTGCAAGACTGGTAATTATGTATCATCTTGGCATACCCATGTTTGGAAGGTGATTTGTCTTGGATAGTTTTGGCAATTTGGTACTAGTTCTTTTGCCCACCCCCATAGCTCTGTGCGCCTCTCATAAGGGCAAAGTTGTTATCCACAAATCCAAAGGGATTATGACATTGAAGCACCAGTCGAGGTGTATAAGGCCACCATTCCTCCCATCATCTAGGCCTTCATCCAGCTAATTGAGGAGGATGTTAATATTATTATAGCTTACAAGGATGACGAGGAAGTTGATCACCAAGCTGTCAAGTACATCCCCGATCTAGGTACCAATAGAACAAGAGACACTAAGTCCTTTTGCACAGTGGAGCTTTAACGGCACACAAAATCTTTGAGGCCCAAGCAATGCTACCGAATGAACCAAACTACAAATAATTTTGACAAAGGTTTGATGCTCTGGAGAAATATACAGAGATGATGAGGCAGTTGATCAACAGGTTTCTGAGTACATCCTCGATCTAGGTACCAGTAGACCAAGAGACACTAAGTTCTTTCGCACAGTGGAGCTTTACTGGCACACAAAATCTTTGAGGCCCAAGCAATGCTAGTGAAGGAACCGAACTGCAAATAATTTTGACAAAGGCTTGATGCTCTAGAGAAACAAAATTGTTCGTTTCTCTCCCTATGTTTATGGTTGGTCAAGAAGAATGGAGGCAACATTCAGTCTGCTTAGGAGGGATCCTCGAAGGATACCCCTATTCTAATTCACTCTGCCAAGGGAGCTGGCATTAGAAATATTTTGTCTCAAGCCCAGGTTTGTCTATCATGATGCATGTGTTTGTTGTCTTCATTTTCTATTTCATTTGCTCTCAGGATCTATAAAAACGCTATGTAGTTATGTCAAGTCTAATTATTTTTTGGAGGATGTTATTCTGTAATATTCCAGATACAAAAAGTATGCCGAACAAAAATAAATAGCTAGAAATGGCAAATGAACAACAATATAACCAGAACAACACCACAATAATACCAAATGGATACTAGAATAACACCAGAAAGAGCACTTTGATTACTGAGAGCAATGTTCACTTGCCTCTTCGAGGGGGCAACCTCCAGCATAGCAGAGCTCTATTACAATAATATCCAAGACAAAAGTTCTCATACCCTCGACTCCTATTTATACTAAATATGTCTATCAAAAGAACCATCTAGAGGAAGATCCTTCTAGAAGCGAAAGCTTCTATTAGGTCTTCTTACATTGGACTTATTATTCCCTATTGCTAGGCCTTATTAATATTGACCTTTATTACATGGAAATTTATTATTCTACCTACGTGAGGGGTTAGGTCCTTAACATGCCCTCCCCCTTAAAAACAACCTTGTCCTCAAGGCTTGAGATGGGGAAATTGTTGCAGAATAGTAGTTGGTTCCCAAGTGGCATCTGCTAGAGTTGTATCCTTCCACTGGACTAACACTTCCTTGATGGTTCACTGACGCATACAACATTTCACGTTGGTCTAAAACTGCTTGTGGTTGTAGCCAAATGGAGCCTTCTTCGTCCAACTCGGGAATGGTGGTTTGGGTTTGGCACTTAGTTCCAATCACCTTCTTTAAGCAGGAAACATGAAAAACGGGATGGAGCTTCGAATGACTGGGCAAAGCTAACTGATAGGCCACATGTCCCACACACTTGAGAACCGTATAAGGACCATAAAATTTTGGCGCCAGTTTCTAACAATGGTCAACCTTGAGGGAATTTTGCTTGTAAGGTTCCAGTCGAAGAAACACTTGATCCCCTTCTGCAAATTGACATTCCGAGCGACCTTGATCTACTTGTTGCTTCATGTGATTCTGGGCCATGACCAAATTCTCTTTGAGGGTACGGAGAATAGCCTCTTGAGCTGTAAGCGTTTGGTCAACCGCTTGAACGTTCGAAACACCTGGAAAATATGAGAGAACTGAAGGTGGCTTTTGTCCATATACCACTTCAAAAGGAGTCATGTGGGTATTTGTATGGTATGAAGTGTTGTACCACCATTCAGCTAGTGGTAACCATTGAGCCCATTGATTCTGCCTTTCCGATGCAAAACACCTCAAATATGTTTCCAAACATTTGTTGACAACTTCAGTTTGACCATCAGTTTGGGGATGATAAGTTGTACTGAGATGCAATTGGGTGCCTTGTAGCTTGAACAGTTATTGCCAAAAATTGTTGGTGAAAGTTGGGTTGTGATCAGAAACAATAGAATGTGGCATGCCATGAAGCTTGAAGACCTGATCCATGAAAAGTTGAGCCACCGTGGATGTTGTAAATGGGTGTTGAAAAGAACAGAAATGAGCATACTTGGAAATGCGATCAACTACCACCATAATGACTGGTTTATTGACCGATTTAGGTAAGCCTACAATAAAATCCATAGAGATATCTCGCCAAATAGCAGGTGGAATCATAAGCGGTTGTAGTGTTCTCGTAGATTTGACTATTTCGCCCTTGTTGCGTTGACACACATCACATTCAACCACAAATTTATGAATGTCTTGTTTCATACCATCCCAGAAAAAAGAACGTTTGACCCGGACATAGGTTTTGGTAAACCCGGAGTGCCCCATCGTGGGTGTAGCATGAAGCTCAGAAAGTACCATGGATTTAAGTTTTGATTGTTTACTTAAATACAAACGGCCTTTGTATTGAAGCTCCTCATTAAGCCAAGAGTACCCTGGGGAAACTGGATAATTGGACTACAATTGTTGTATCAGATGCAAACTTTTGGGATCGTGTAGCCATTCCTGGCAAACAACTTTGAGCCAATCTGGTACATTGAAGGAGAGAGAAAAAAGGGACCCTTCATCTTCATATTTTTGGGAAAGTGCATCTGCAACCACATTGTCTTTGCCTTTCTTGTAAATGATCTCATAATCATATCCAAAGAGCTTAGTCACCCATTTTTGTTGCTCGGGAGAGGAAAGGCATTGTTCCAGAAAATCCTTGAGGCTTTGATGATTTGTCTTAATTTGGAAGCGTTTCCCCAATAGATAAGGGCGTCAAAGATCCAAGGCATGCAGAATAGTCAACATTTCCTTTGCATAGATTGATTTGTCCAAATTTCTCTCGGACAGTTGTTTGCTGGTAAAGGCCAAAGGCCGACCCTCTTGCATAAGGATAGAGCCAATTCCTCTCTCGGAAGTATCACATTCCAAGACAAAGGTCTTTGTGAAATCAGGAAGGGCTAGGACTGGAATGGTGCACATGGTCATCTTCAAGGTTTGAAAATCCTGAGAAGCTGTTGGAGTCCAAGTGAAAGAATTCTTTTTAAGGAGTGCAGTGAGAGGTGTCGCAATCTTTCCATAATTCTTAACGAACTTGCGATAATAACCTGTTAAACCTAGAAATCCCCGCAAGCTTTTAAGAGTCTTTGGGTGAGCCCAATCTTGCATAGCTTCAATCTTTTTAGGATCCACCCTGACGTCGACCTTGCCCACAAGATGACCCGAGTACTCGACTTTTGAGGCACCAAAAGCACATTTAGATTGTTTGAGGAAAATTTGGTGCTAAGAGAGTAGATGGAGAACTCGATCCACATGAGCAAGATGGTCTGTCCAGGTTTTCCTATAGATGAGGATATCATCAAAGAAAACTAAGACAAAATGACGGAGAAAAGGACGGAAGACATGATTCATGAGGCTTTGGAAAGTGGAGGGAGCATTACACAAGCCAAAGGGTATGACCAAAAGCTCATAGTGGCCCTCGTGATTTCTAAAGGCAGTCTTAGGAATGTCTACCTCTTTCATACGGATCTGGTGGTAGCACAAACGAAGATCAAGTTTAGTAAAGAACTGGGTGTCACTCAATTCATCCAAGAGGTCATCAATGACAAGAATGGGAAATTTGTCTTTAATGGTGAGTTTGTTGAGGGCACGGAAGTCAAGACACATGCGCCGAGAACCTTATTTCTTAAGGACCATGACCACAAGAGAAGAGTAGGGGCTCGTACTAGGGCGGATAACACCTACGTGGAGCAGTTCTTGAACCATTTTCTCAATTTCATTTTTTTGGGAAAAGGGGTGACGGTAGGGATGGATATTGGGAGGAAGGCTTCCTGGGACAAGGGGAATGGAATGATCATGAACACCACGGGAAGGAGGGAGTCCCTAGGGAGTGGAAAAAACCACTTGATGTTTAGAGAGGATGGATTGGAGGTCATGTGACACAGAGGGCGTCTCAATGGATTGTATGGAATGGAGTTGGGCAATAATGCCAGAATGACCTTTTTTGAGCAGCTTTTCCATGCGATGGGAACTAATGATCTCCGGGGAACCAAAAATGATGCCTTGGAACTTATATTGTTGTCCCTCATGGTCAAATTGCATGGTTAATTCCTTAAAATCCATGAGAATGGGACCCAAAGTCCTTAGCCATTATGTACCCAACACAATGTCACAACCGCCCATGTTGATAACAAACATATGATATTTCAGATGGCAATCACCAATTTGGAGATGCACATTTTCACAACGCCCTCCACATTTCATGGACCCACCATTGGCAATCATGATTTGGAATTTTTTCACTGCACGGATATAACAATCAATTTCTTGGGCAATGCGGCGATGAATAAAATTATGGGTGCTTCCGCTATCAATAAGAATGATGACCTTCCTATGCTTGATGTAACCAATTAGCTTAAGGGTTTGGGGAGCAAAGACGCCAGTGAAATCATTTAGGGAAATGACAGGTTCTACTTCGGGAGGGTTTGAGGGAGGGGTATGTCAGTGGGTTCATGTGACATAGACACAAGGGGAGCCTCAACATCCTCTTCCTAAACATCCTCTTAGATGGCCATAAAAAGATCTTTTTCCTTACACTTGTGTCCCAGAAAATATTTGTCATCACAATTATAACAAAGGCTTTTGAGTTGGCGTTCATCCATTTCAGCCCTGGTCAATTTATGGATCTTTAGTGGAGTAGAAGGAGGAGTGGGATTTACTGGTTTAGTGTGAGGAATAAAGGAGGGCTTGCGGTTTTGAGAAGAGACAACATGTTGTTCTTCCTTACCTCTTTTAGTATCATCCACCCAACTCTGAGGTCGAGCCATGAGAACATGAGCATGAATCTCATCCTTGAGGCCACTGATAAAACATTCTAAAAAAAAAGCATCAGACATGCCCTCTGTACGAAAATTCAGTTGCTCAAAAGCAACTATAAAGTCTTCCACTATGCCAGATTGTTTCAACTTTGTCAAACGACCTAAATGGTTGGTGTAAGTGTCAAAGCATTCATAAAGCTCTGCCAAAAAGTGTGTCCAAGCCACATACCCTTGGCTGACATTTTTTCTACATTGCCACCATTGCCAACCTCTTCTTGATCTAGATGGAGAACACCATATCGGAGTTTGGCAAACTCATTTGTAATGTCATACAAAGAGAAATAATGGTCCATTTGAGTTACCCGACCAGTGGGATCTGATCCATCAAATTTGGTCACATCCACACGCGGAAAGTGTAGGTCACGCTGAAAGTGATGGGGTTGAAAATTTAGGGAATGAGAGGAAGTTTCACCTTCGGTATGAAAAGGTGGGTCAAATAAGGGAATATCTACAAGGATATGTAGCTTGGCGCAGATCGTCGTAGTGACAGATTCAAGATGGGTAGTAATGTCTTGTTTGAGCTCTTGTTTGAGTTCTGCAATTGAGGCAACGATGGAGGAATGAATCTTTTGATTCATGGTGGCAATATTGGCATTGAGTTGTCGCACTTCTTGTTGGGTTTCTGTGAAATTAGAGTGCAAGGTAGTGAAGTGAGCTTCCAAGTCTTGGCTACGGCTATGGGCCATGATGACGAGAGAACACAAAAAGGGGTGGGTGGGACCACAAAGAAAATGGGTTATGGAAGAAGTGTATCACAACGATCAGGGCAACGAGTTGAATCCAATGGGGTAAATCCCAAATAAGGGTGTGGGAAGGGGGTCGGGTCCACAAAAAAAAAATGTTGAAAAATGATAGGTATCACTACGATAAGGGCGAAGAGAGAAATCCAAAGGAATAGGTCTCAAATAATGGTCCCAATAGGATCCATACTTTTTTTTTTACTCCTGCGGAGTTATACTCCGATCTAAAGAATACAGCAGTGATGAAATGCCCAAATGCTTAACAGGAAGAAATGTTAATTTTGCAACTCGAATGCAGGAGACCCAGTTGCACCACAATAAATCCGGTCTATTTTATTTTTGTCTATGTCCCAAGGGTTAGGTATTCAAGGGTTCTACAGACAAGGGTTTGCCTTGTGCTATAGCTCTCTGATATACGTGTGGGGTCCAACAGTAGTACTCGGCCCAATATCTCAGGGCACCAACTAAGGAGGCTAGACCGTGCCCTTAGTCATACTGCCCGACTACCCAGGTACTAGAGAGTATCTTCCCGAGTGTTGTTCTCGGTGGCACTATAGAAATCAGGTGGTCAATCGGTTTATCTATGTAGGGCTTCAGGAGATCTAGTTTGATCCATATACAGGTGTTGTCTGATGTGCTACCACTCGAAGGGGTACCAACAAGGGTTACAAGGGTGACCAACAAATGTGCACTTAAGTACTATTTGTATTTCATGTGTGTATGAATCCCCGACCGTGGGTTTATGCACATAAAAATAGATCTTTGTAGCTTAAAGACATCAGAATACATCTTTACTCTGGAAAAAATTAACCCACAATTTTCGGCCATGGAAGGTGCTCTTATACCACTTGTAATATTCCAGATATAAAAAGTATGTAGAACATAAATAAAAATCTAGAAATGGAAGATGAACAACAATATAACCAGAAAAACACCACAATAATACCAAATGGATACTAGAATAACACCAGAAAGAGCACTTTGATTACTAAGAGCAATGTTCACTTGCCTCTTCGATGGGGCAACCTCCAACAGAGCGGAGCTCTATTACAATAATATCCAAGACAAAAGTTCGCATACCCTTTGTTAGCACTAGAAGTCACCTCCAGATTGCGTTGGAGGTAAGCCCAGTACCCATCAGAGTTTTATGTCACAAGTTGGTTTTAAAGAGGTCAAATGGGCGCAGACTCAAGATGATATCGTTTCAACTCAGAAAACTAGACTGGTATGCACATGAAGGTGAGGTCTTAATTAATTTTAGTCAGTAAGTTGGAGTAAGGGTGAATAGAGGGAAGACTTTGGTGAGGAGAGTGTAGAGGTTTGTCGTAGACATCAGGTCTTCCAACAACCTAAGGAGGAAAATCTTTAAATACAAGATCCTCTTGGATTCAAAACTTCAGGAAACTGAAGAACATAAATAACAACACTACAATCAAACATACATTACAATACAGTCAAAACAATCCATGTGAATCCTTCAATCATGGACACTTCAGTATCATAGGCAAATAGGATGAAAAAGAAGTTGACTTTCATTAAACCAGAAGTCTCAGATCAAAATACATAACCAAAGAACTAGAGTTCTTCATCAAAAGTTTTACAATATGGGAGTGTAGCTCAACCATCGACCTTAACAAAATATCAAAATTTCCTATATATACTAAAATGTTGCAACCATCAGGAATGTGATCAGATCCCTGGCATTCAAAGTTTTCAGTCGGTGCCTGCTCTGTCAGACAGTGCAGGCCTTCTCATGTTAGATGTGAACCAGGCGCACTTATGTGCTTTACAGGAAAATATGTCCATAAGGAAGCTTCGAATTGACAGTATGCCTTCACGGACGCTCTCAACCTGCTTTCCATTTATGGAGTGAGTTGAAGTTTCAACCACCATCTCTATGTGCATTAATTAATATCTCCTCGGGATCGAGACCGAGCTAGGTAACCAAGGGATGACTACTTGTTGCGATTAAATGTGATGCTAAATGAACATACGAACTCGGGGCTATTGGTTTGATCGAGATCTGTGGCTGGGACAATTCTACTATTTGAGGTGCATCTGCTGAAGTTTACCCATTCCCCGATTCTAGGATACATAAGACCTTGCGTGGAGACGGTGCCAAATTTGTCGCTTTAAGAGCCTTGGACGCGGAGCAGAGGATGAGTGCCCTGTGACTTTGGCCTTGCTCCAATGTGACCTGGGGTTGTGACCCGACGCCTTATCCCAAATGGTATTTCTGGATTTCGCGCTTAGGGAGTCTTCACCTCCCCTACTCCAGATTTCTCGATGCTTGAGTCAGCGAAATCACCCTGCTGAGACCAACAGTCAGATCATTTTCGCGATCGACGGATGTGATTGCTTCTTCAAAACTCTGAATCAGCCATATCCATGTGATGGGTGCCAACCTTTCCTTCTGGACCCGCCTTCCATAAGACCTCGGGCTGTGACCCTGGGCCCACTCTCTAAGTGCTTCGTGAACTCGTGCTGCGGGAAAATTGTGCATTGCTCCCAGCAAACCTCTAATTCATGAAACTATGAATCCACTGATCTATTGCCACATGCCCTTCTCGATTGAACGGTTCAGCTTTACTTCGCGCTTCATGCTTCGGGACTCCGGGACCTCGCCACTTCGGCAGCTTCAACGCTTCTCATTTCAACACTCCCGAAGCTCATTCCCGTGAACCTTCGGATCGACTGCCACCTGTCCCTCTAAGATTGGACAGCTCCCGCTTATTTCGGGCTTCAGGGCTTTGGACCTTTGACGATTAAATTTAACATTATTTCAAACTTTCGATTCTCGCAATAATTTTCCACTGTTGATCTCTCCCAATGAGATCTACGGATCAAAATTAATATTTTCTCGACCTTGATCTCAGGCCTTTTCTCTGTCGCTAATATTTGAGAAACTTTGGGTTTATGAATGCCCGCGTGCCATCGATCTAATTTTCCTAATTGGATCTCTGTCGTTGAAAGATAAAATTGTTTGCTTGCTTGATTCCATTCCAGAACGGACTGCTCTGAGTGTCGTGCTTTGAGCCCGTGGTTGTGGCCTGTGTAAACAAAGACTTGGACGACTAGATAGGGGTTGGGAAAACAGGGAGATCGTGGCACTTTAAACACAGAGGGGGGGAAATGAAAACGATTTTACAAGCCGAAGGGGAAAAAACTTAAGAAGTGGTCTGCGAAAGGAGAGAGAGAAGGAAAAACACAGACTTAGGTAGAAACCACAACCCCACGGGACTCTGACAAGTTTGTGTGATAACATTTGGCTCCACAGGGGATGGCATGCTCCCTACGAGCTGCCAATAACAAGTAGTTCCAGTGCCATAGTTGTTGGGTTATGGAGTCATGCTAAAAAAACGTCGTGTTGAGGGTTACAGGTTGATAATTACTCTAAACAAAAGAAAATACATGGGCTCCAGAAAGAGCTTATTTATGTATAGTCCTAGGCTAACTGTTTTTTACAAAACGTTAGGTGAAAGAAAACTTCCACCATAACCACCCAGACTATTCAGTAATATAATTCTTCTCTTTAGTGCAAATAATCCATAAAAGGTAAGGGAAGTATGACAACATAAAGAAAACATGTATTGAAACACTGGAAATACCTCTGAATGATGATAATATGAACAATTTTGCAGGCTCCAATGCTTTTGGAAAACATAGTTCCATATATAACCCCACAAGGTCGCAAAATTTATAATCAGGAAAGCTTGGCTGGTAAGAAATTACCTTCTGTACTTCATTGCTTCTCACCCGTCGTTTGATGTTCTAAGAGTATACAGGTGGGTGGAGGACAGATGCAGGTTGGCTAATCCCAGGTGATATTTTCCCACTTACAGTTTCCAGGACAGAAATATCCCTTGCATTTCCTTTATAAGAGCAGCAAACAAACTCTGCCTTCGACTCTAAAAAACTAGGAAAAAACATAGAGGAACCTTCCCTAGCTTTTGCTGCTAGCTTTTCATCTATCTCAGCTTCATAGTCAGGAGAAAAATATTCCGCAGAATACACTTGCTCTTTGACATTGGGATATTCAAAAGAGACATGTTGATCTTCATGAACGCTTAAAACAACAGACACGTCTGATATGATGCCAGACGTTTCTATGTTATCTCTATCATAATGAATATCATTCAAAACCTCATGCTCTTCATGGCAAATGCTTTCTTCCACAATAACAACTTCATCACAAAACTGATGTTTGTGATAGGCAGAATCTTTATAAAACAAAGAAAACTCATCACAACAGTTTTCATAAAGACACTCAGCTGGAAAATAATATTTATAAAACGAATGGAAAGCTGCATGAAAACCGGTCAAAGAGTTGAAGCTTGCAACAGGAAGAGATCGACACCAATCATAAGCAATCCCTTGTAATGAATACTTGAAAATCTTAATCTGAATATCTACATGCACGATATGAAGTCGATGAATAAATTCATGAAAGTCCATCAAATGCTCAGCTGGTGCTTCCCACCCTTTTCCTTGGAATCTAGGAAGGCTACTTTCCCATTCATCTCTACTAGGTGGTGGGTTTGGGAAACCAACTATTTTTTAAAAATCACAAAAAGCAAACCTCTGAGCTAATATCTGGTCCATTTCAAATCGGTGGAGTCGCCACTAGGTTCTTTAATCATGGAGTCACCATGTGAATGATGCGTAGCCTGAAAGTGTCTGGTCTTTGTTCACCATCAAAGACCATATCTGGTCATTATCGTTCTCCCAGAGAGATTTTCAATCTAGGACAACAACAAAAAAATTTCTGAGAAAGATTTCCTGCTCTTAAATAATCTTCTATGGGTCGGTTGAAACAATGGAGTCATCGGGTGCACAGTTGCAATCTTCAATGGTTCTGATATTTGATGCACCTTCATAATCATAAGCTTCTTTGTCGTTCTATCCCAAGGAAAAGTTTTCAATTCGTTCTCGGGAAATGGCGCCATAAATGTTAGCACTAGAAGTCACCTCCAAATTGCGTTGGAGGTAAGCCCAGTACCCATCAGAGTTTTATGTCACAGGTTGGTTTTAAAGAGGTCAAATGGGCGCAGACTCAAGATGATATCGTATTAACTCAGAAAACTAGACTAGTATGCACATGCAGGTGAGGTATTAATTAAATTCAATCAGTAAGTTGGAGTAAGGGTGAATAGAGGGAAGAATTTGGTGAGGAGAGTGTAGAGGTTTGTCATAGACATTAGGTCTTCCAGCAGCCTAAGGAGGAAAAGCTTCAAATACAAGATCCTCTTGGATTCAAAACTTCAGAAAAATGAAGAACGTAAATGACAACACTACATCAAACATACATTACAATACAGTCAAAACAATCCATGTGAATCCTTCAATCATGGACACTTCAGCATCAGAGGCAAATAGGATGAAAAAGAAGTTGACTTTCATTAAACAAGAAGTCTCAGATCAAAATACATAACCAAAGAACTAGAGTTCTTCATCAAAAGTTTTACAATATGGGAGCGTAGCTCAACCATCGACCTTAACAAAATATCAAAACTGCTTATATATACTAAAATTCTGCAACCACCAGGAATGTGATCGGACCCCTGGTATTCAAAGTTTTCAGTCGGTGCCTACTCTGTCAGACTGTGCAGGCCTTCTCATGTTAGATGTGAACTAGGCGCAGTTATGTGATTTATAGGAAAATATGTCCATAAGGAAGCTTTAGATTGACAATCTGCCTTCACGACCGCTCTCAGCCTACTTTCCATTTATGGAGTGAGGTGAATTTTCAACCAAAAACTCTATGTCCATTAACTGATATCTCCTCAGGATTGAGACCGGGCTAGGTAACCAAGGGACAACTACTTGTTGTGATTAAATGAGATGCTAAATGAACATACGAACTCGGGGCCATTGGTCTGATCGAGATCTTTGGCTGGGACTATTCTGCTATTTGAGGTGCAACTGCTGAAGTTTACCCGTTCCCCAATTCTGGGATACATAAGACCTTGCGTGGAGACAGTGCCAAATTTGGCACTTTGAGAGCCTTGGACGTGGAGCAGAGGATGAGCGCCCTATGACTTTGGCCTTGCTCCAATTTGACCTTGGGATGTGACCCAACGCCTTATCCCAAATGGTATTTCAGGATTTCGCGCTTAGGGAGTCTTCACCTCCCCTACTCCAGATTTTCCGATGCCCGAGTCGGGGAAATCACCCTTCTCAGACCGACGGTCAGATGTTTTTCATGATCGATGGCTGTGATTGCTTCTTCGAAACTCTGAATCTCCATGCGATGGGCGCCAACATTTCCTTCTGGACCCACCTTCCATAGGACCTCGAGTTGTGACCCTGGGCCCACTCTCCGAGTGCTTCGTGAAATCGCGTTGCGAGAAACTTGTGCATTGCTCCCAACAAACCTCTGATTCATGAAATTGTGAATCTGTTGATCTATTGCCATGTGCCCTTCTAGATTGGATAGTCCAACTTTACTTCGCACTTCACGCTTTGGGACTCCAGGACCTCGGCACTTCGACGGCTTTGGCACTTCTCATTTCAACACTTCCAAAGCTCATTCCCATGAACCTTTGGATCGGCTGCCACCTGTCCCCCTAAGATCGAACGACTCCCGCTTATTTCGGGCTTCAGGAATCCAGACCTTTGACGATTAAATTTAACATTATTTCGAACTCTCGATTCTCACAATAATTTTCCACCATTGATCTCTCCCAATGAGATCTACAGCCCAGATTTAATCTTTGCTCGACCTTGATCTCAGGCCTTTTCTTCGGCGCTAATCTTTGAGAAACTTTGGGATTTTGAATGCTCGTGCGCCATCGATATGAATTGCCTAATTGGATCTTCGTTGTTGAAAGATAAACTTGTCTGCTTTCTTGATTCGAGTCCATAACGGATTTCTCTGAGTGTCACGCTTTGAGCCCCCCGCGGCTGTGGCCTGTGTAAACAAAGACTTGGACAACTAGATAGGGGCTGGGAAAATAGGAAGACTGTGGAACTTTAAACACAGAGGGGGGCAAACAAAAACGATTTTACAATCCGAAGGGGAAAAAACTTAAGAATTGGTTTGGGAAAGGAGAGAGAGAAGGAAAAACATAGACTTAGGTAGAAACCACAACCCCACAAGACTCTGACAAGTTTGTGTGATAACACCCTTGACTCCTATTTATACTAAATATGTTTATCAAAAGAATCATCTAGAGGAAGATCCTTCTAGAAGTAGAAGCTTTTATTACGTCTTCTTACATTGGACTTATTCTTCCTTATTGTTAGGCCTTATTAATATTGACCTTTATTACATCGAAATATATTATTCTACCTACGTGAGGGGTTAGTTCCCTAACACTTTCAATTTTTTTTTAACACTATATGTTCTCTAATTACTTAGTTTTTCAGTCTGGCTTGGTTTCCTTTTGGGCAGGCTAGCATACTTTATGTCGTTATGAACTCTTGGCACAGAACAAATCGACAATAGCCTCTCTGGTCATGTTTTCATCTATGTACATTATGTTATTATTGCAATAGAATAAATATGGTTACTTACAAACAAACAAACAAAAAAGATGAGCTGGAAATTCTCTTATAGCTCTTTCATTTCCATAAATTAAAGCATTTTAACTTCTGGTGAATATAAGAAATGCATGATAAAAAACGAGAAACATTATAAAAATAAAATTCCTTGTAAACTAGGTCATTGTTATTTAGAATTAAATCAAGAAGGATTGAATACTATTAAATATTGAACTATTTATCAAAGTTCTTTGTTCTAAAATTTATCTGCACCTATCAAGAATGGATCCAAATCAACCCTTGCTAGTTACTAAGATGAATTTAACATGTTAATATATTAAAAATCAAAATGTCCATTAAGAGCCCCACGTATAAATATTGGATTCAAAACAATCCTTGCTAGTTATTAAGATGAACTTAACCTGATAATGTATTAAAAACCCAACATCTCTATTAAAAGTATTGGTGGAAGACAAGTTTTTAAAGACATATTTAAGCTAGTAATATATTAAAAACCCACATAGTCTATTAAAAGCCCCAAAGAATGAGAAGCTTAAAAAACTCATCTTATGTGTGCTTGTCTCTTCCACTCTACTACCATTAGTGATGTATATTAACATTGAATCAAGAATAAAAGTCTTATGGAACCTTGTTAATCCCACATTTTCTCAACATGTGATTTGTCAAATTACTATAAATAGGAACAATCCTTAACATTGTCTTGAACGTGTTAAGAACAATTTGATATCCTAAGCGTGTTTACACTAGACAACATCAATAAGCTCATTCACTTGCAATACTAATTCCCCGTCTCAATGTCCATGTATTTGTATTTGTTAGAGTAGATAATCGCATGAACTCGAAGCGGTAAAGTGGTTCAAATTCAAATATCCAAAGACTCTTAGTGGGCTCTCCAATGTTAGATGTAGATGTACCATTTTGTTTATGCACTGTTAGGGTTACATTGTAGCACTATCATAGGTTGCGGAGACCTTAACACCAAATATTTTCACAAAATCACCAGCTCAAGAAGGAATAAAAAATACATTTGGGAAATTCTAGATGGAGATGGAACTCTGCACGAGGGGCAGGGAGCTATAAAATCAGCAGCGATCAAGTATTTCAAACCCTTCTTTGAATAGGATCCTACAACAAGCCTTCAGAGTTATGTTTTGGTGGCTACTCTCTTCGATCACATAGTTTCGATGGATGATACATTATCTCTAGAAAAACCCTGCACTCTTCAGGAGATCTCATCAGCACTAAAATATTTCTCTAAAGACAAGAGTTCAGGGCCAGATGGTTGGACGGTAGAATTTTACCTACATTTCTTTGACTTGATTGGTCAGGATCTTCTGGATCTAGTGGAGGACAACAGACTTCGAGGCAAAGTGACAGGTGCGATTAATTCAACTTTCCTCATCCTTATCCCAAAAGCAGGTTCTCCCACAACCTTTGGAGATTTTAGACCCATTTCCCTTTGCAATCTTTGCTACAAACTCATCTCCAAAATCATTGCCAACAGGATCAAGCCCATCCTTTCTCGCTTCATTTCGAATGAACAATTGGGGTTTTTGAAAGGTCGTCATATTATAGATTCTATAGGCACATCTCAAGAGTGTCTGCACATTATCAAAACCAAGAAAGCCAAATTAGATCTCAAAAATGCCTTCGAATACATTGACTTGGACTTTCTTAGATTGATACTAGTGAAGACAGGTTTCAGTCAACAAACTATAAAGTGGATTATGAGTTGTATAACCAGTTCAAACCTTGCCATCTTGGTCAATGAATAAGCCTCTACTTTTTTTCGCATGGGCAGAGGTATGAGGCAAGGCTGCCCTCTCTCACCCCTACTTTTCACCTTGGCGATGGAAGCCTTGAGCCTGCTACTCAAATCTGCCCAATCTGAAGGTAAGATCTCTAGAATAAAGATATCTAGGACCATCAAGATCCCGCACCTCCTCTTTATTGAGGACATCCTTCTACTTTCCAAGGGAACACTACAGGATTGGATGGAAATAAAAGAGATTCTACACTTATTTTGCTGTGCCACAGGGTTGACTATAAACTGGGATAAATCCTCTTTCCATTTTGCAAATATACCTTGCACCGCTCTGGACCAGATTAAAGACATCTTTCCCTTTACCTTTTTACCTCTTACCACTGGTTTGAATTATCTGGGATATCATATAAAACCTGATTCATATAAACCCTCAGACTGGAATTGACTTCTTATCAAAGTGGGAAATAGAATTGGGCATTGGTACTTAAAATGGATATCTCTTGGAGGAAATTTTACTCTCTTAAAAGTTGTCCTCGAAGGATAGATAGTGTATTGGATGGCCCTGTCTGCCATCCCTGCCTCGGTTCTCACAAAACTTTGCAAGATGATGTTTAATTTCCTTTGGTTTGGTTGTTCTGACCATCCTCGTCAGCATCTCTTCTCTTGGAAAACACTAGCTAAACCAAAAAAAAGGGAGGTTGGGGGATTTGCAACCCACTCTTATTCAGCCAAGCCCTGGCGGCCACCTCTCTCTAGTGTGCCTTGACTAGACCAGGGATCTGGCACTCTGTTGTTCTAGATAAATACCTTAGACAACACTCAGTGAAAAGCTGGCTTCGAGAAGAGATGACTTCCACTAGTGCGGCCTCACATTTATGGAGGAACCTATTGAAAGCTAAACATTTGATTACTTCACATATCTATTGACGCCCTGGCTCAGGGTCCTCCATTATTCTTGGTCAAGACATCATATTGGGGATGGACGACTCAACAATTATATCGAATCAACTACTATATGTTCTTCACACAAAGAATATTTGGTATCTATTTCAGATTCGGGCCAACTCCAGATTAGATGCTCTGCCCGATACTTGGATCTCCAGTAATTTGCTTGGACTCAGCTCAAAAGCAGCATGCAAATGGAACAATTTCTACCATAACCTCACGCATCTTGGCATACGTCTTTAAAATACAGAAGATAGCCTTCACTGGTCTGGGGGTGATAGATCAGGTAAGCTCACGGCCCAAAATATATATGCTTCCATTGCAAATTCGATTTGGCCCACTAACATTGTTGGCTGGAAAAATCACATCTGGTCTTGGCGCATCCCGCACAAGATTAATTTTTTTATCTGGTTATTGTCTGAAAATAAGCTAAACACTTGGGACACTCTCTTGAGAAAGGGCTAGTCAGGTCCAAATTTATGTCATATCTTCCATCTGGACTCTGAAACCGTTGAACATATATTCATCAACTGCTAATTTACAAAAGAAGTTTGGTCAAAAATCTCCCTAGCACTTAATTTGCACACCATCTGGACTGGTGCAAATGTTGTAGATTGCTTTATATTGTGGGCAAAAAAAGAGCGCTTGCACATTCATCTTCTGCCTCTAATTTGTTGGATTGTTTGGCTGGTAAGGAATGCCACTATTTTTGAAAACACATTTCCTTCTACATTTGCAGCAGCTAACAAAGCTCTTGGACTCTACTACTCCTAGAATGATTCTCATGGCAACAAGATAAAACATCCCCGCCACATTCTGATACTTGAGCTTGAAGATATTACTATAGGTTGGTTTGATGGTGTAGCAACAACAAATGGACTCCATAGTGGAGTTGGAGGACTCATTAAAATCTCACAAAACACTTATTACAAGTGGACTTTCAACTGTGGCCCGGGCACCAATACCAGGGCAGAACTTTTGGGTGCCTGGGCCACGCTATATCTAGCCTCTAGATTCCATTTTGATGTCCTCTAGGTTCTTGGAGATTCCAAAATCATCATTGAGTGGTTGAACAACCGAGGAAATCTTCAAGTGGTCTCCCTCCTTGCATGGAATGACATAATTAGGCATTTATAGTCTACATACAAAAAGCTTAGCCACATTCATATTCATCGTGAACATAATCATGTTGTTGATCATCTATCAAAGGCAGCACTTCAGAAACCATTGGGATTCATCTCTTACAATATTTGGATAGAAGGACATGAGCCCACCCCCCCACCCCCCTCTTTCTATCTCTGCACTAATATCAATCAATGGACTTTCTTGATATGAAAGCAGGATATCTTCTGATTTGTAGGCTCTCTTTCTTCATCAATATCTCTTGGATGCTCTCTCCACAACCCTTTAGTAGTTTTGTATTGACCCTTCCTTACTTTGTATTATCATTTGAACTTTCACCCCACGCTGGTTGAAAGATCGCCAATGGTGAAAGTTACAAATTACTCGCACTTATTTGCGATTGTATTTCACTTGTAATGAGCACAAATTATATATTAATATATAATTGGGAAATTTTGGTGTTGGAAAAAAAGGTCAACTTTGAGGAGAATATTCTCTAGAATAACCTTCCCTTGGCTTTCCAAGAAGTTTAGATAGGGGTATAGTGGAAAAACCTTGGGTTATTTCCCATATTTTAATAAATTTGGGATACGTATTGGTAACATACATTCAATATTATATAAATGTTATGTATTTATTTCAAACGCTAAATCAATCTTTTGAAATCCAAATTGTTGTATGGTTAGTTCTAGGGGGAATTAAATTGACTATATGTTATATTGTTTCTATATTGTGATTATTAATTTTGATTTTTATGGTTTCACGATATAAAATATCACTTCGAGTCGATTCAATTTGAGTAAGGTGAGAATCCTCCACATATACAAGAAGATCAGATTTTTTACTAAAATAACCAAAAAAAAATAATGGATGATTTCTACAAGGCCATCATTACACATCCTCTTGGAGTAGTAGGACTTGCTCCAAGCTTCAAAATAAAATAATCGTACTCTTTAAGCGGTTTCTCCCTTGCTTAGCGAGCATTAACAAATAGCCTTCTAGGTGTTCAAATATATATATTTTTTCTTAATGCAAAAGGAAAGACAAATTCTTAAGAGAAAATTCATCTCCTTTGTTCTGTGTGCTCATATCATCAATGCAATGATGTTAATTTCTATGATACAAGTAATTTTTTCAGTAGATATACATGTATTTTACACCCAACAAAACCTTCTGCAAATTTCAAGGATTAGATAAAGAAATGACTATTTCAATATCATATGAGAGTTTTGTTAATCATTTTCATTTCCGACAAACTTCATTAACTCGAAGAGATCTCCATTGGTTGATCTCTTTCGGAAATTGAATTAATGAATAAAAAAATTCATGGAAAGACAATCTACATTTAAAATTAAATAATTCATATTTCCTTGTTGAAAATATATGCACTTATGATTATAATGTTTTAAAATACAACCAAAAAATGAGTACATTACATGTTTAGACATTGTTGAGATAAAGGACATCAAAACTACAAATGTAATTTTTTATAATTT
>ML841856.1:6752-20336 GCA_009831015.1 Picea engelmannii
TAAAAAGAAGCAAATATGCAACAGCATAATACCAACAACACAAAGAGACTGAACACATCCATGGAATTGAATAAAAGCTTTCCTATTAATTCAATGTCTGTACATGGAGTTTCTTCACAAGCTCTCTGCTCTGCTCTTCTTTTTTCTCTATGCTAATGCTGAATGTTATGAAATGTTCTGTTACAATGATACAAGGGAGGGTGTCTATACTCCGTTTTCCCTCTCGAAAGGTGACTGTCTAATCTAGACTTAATTATCCTATCTAACTGCATTAAATTTAAGTAAATGCCTCAGCTACCTAAGGACAAGAGCTTATCTGCTCAAGGTCCGTTACATGTACAAATGCGCTTCATCACATCAACGTTTAATGTTTGGCGCAGCCATATTGTAATTATTCCAAAATTTGAATGCTGGCGATGTCCAGTTGGTCTCTCCTTGCTCCACGCGCTGGCTCGCTTGATAGGTGAGCGATGCTCCTGCATCATCTTGTTTGGTGCGTTATCCTTGGAGAAAGGTGCGCTACCCTTTGTTTGGCTATCCAGCCTAGGGTTTGCTTCCGGAGTGATTCTCTGTCAAGGTTAAGGTGCTCGGAGGGTGGCTTCGGCCTATGGTTGGGTGACAATAGTGATATTTTCTATGGTAAAACGAGCACATCCATCATATTCTAACACCTATCCTATAGTATTATTCCTCCCGATTCCGATGAGCTATTACACTAAGAGGTTCCTCCGGGTACTATGCCCAATATGACCTCCTTAGTGAATATAATTAACTTATAGCCCCAAATAACTCAGAATTACAGAAATCGTCGGAATGCAACGGAACCAAAGCCAAGCTGTGTGAAATGGATCATGATGATGAAATAAGATGAGCGATGCAAGTCAGACCCCAAAAAACCCCTCAATAGCTCTTGTACACGCTATAACCTCCATCTGGCTACTCTGGTCATCATAACACTCTGTAATATAATGATGTCCTAGAGTGAAGACATTACAGAAACACACTAAGAAACACACTTTACCTAACGACACATTAGACGAAGTTGATCTTAACTAACTCCTAAGTGTCTAAATATCCTAACAATCGTAAAATCTTCAAAGGTTTGAACAATACAATTGCTTTGTAAAGGGGTCAATCCACCCTATTATAGCACAAGTTGTAGGTTGGGCAAAGCCCGACCCAACCACAAAGCAAGTGCTACAACTTGGAAACCCTACACCCAATGTCACCTCGATGTAGGTCCCGCACTTCAAGGGTGCCTAGGTCACTCTAGGGAGGTGATCTTGGTGACCCTAGGGGGAATTAGATGGATATGGATAGAGATGGAAGTGGAGCCCCTAGAGGTCAAGTCTAAGTGGAGCAAAATGTGTGGAATGAAGTCTTGGAAAGGTCCAAGGGTTGCCAAGTATGTTGAGTAACCTGTAAACGGTGGAATACCTGCACGAGACATAAGAAAAAACACTTTGCAATGATGTATGTTAGTTGGATCAGCAAGTTAAGCTTGATGTCCCTAATTTACAACAATAGATAACAGTATATATCAGCAATAATATGGTACTATAAGCTGCTCAATAAATGCTAGATATCAAGTAGAAAATACAAGAGAAAGACTAGTTAATGACTAGCTAAACTCAAGATGAAAAGCCAATATTCTAGCATAAAAAAATAAGGATGTTGTAAACACTTGTCTGCAGAAAATTATATCAGTCTTATGGCTATAACATTCAATGTATTATAGCAAGAAAATCAGCCACTGAAAACTCCCCAAACTTTGCCAATAAGTGCGCTAGACCCAGAAGAATAAGTGTGCAAACTTTGAACAAAATCCAATGGTTGATAAGAGAGTTATTCAAGCAAATGAGTTAGGGTTTCTACAGCCCTAATGGATGAAGATGTAATTTTATAATAGCAGCAAGAAGTGGCCCCTTGATGGGGACGCCCTAGTGGCTATGAGGTGCCCAAGGCACCAGGAATACAATCCACTTTGCAAGAAGTAAAATTGACAAAAAATCATGTTTCCCAATGCAATATTTTATTTCTCCAATGCAATAATAAATGACTAGTGCTCTTAATTATTGGGTTAATGGGGTCATGCAAAGAAAGAGCTAGAGAAGCTACCTCCTTGGGGTGTAAACCCTCTTACTCCCCAAGGTAAGTTTCTCTAGCTAGGGTTTAAGCTAAGAGGGTCTATGCCCTTACACTTCTCTTAGCAAACCCTTGTTTAACCAATAACATGAAGCATAAAATGATGAAGATTATGGTGGGGGTGTATGCCCTTATACTTCCCACCTAGCTCCTAGCACAATAACCTTGACTTGAAACAAACGATAGCATGAAAGTAAAAACCATACCAATTCAAGGAAAAATGCCAAAATAATCCACTGCAATAGCAAGAGATAAGCCTTCCAAGGCTAGCGCATCATTTCCATCAACCATGACATCAAGAGATAACCATAAACATGAGCCAAGACAGACAACTTTGCCAAAGGTAGCAAAAATTTCAGACCAATACTTCTCACAATGAGGGAGAGTTATGTTAAAATGAGATCTTATGATCTCTCGTTTATACAAAATGTCACCAAGGTGACTTGTCCATAAATTAAGGGGTAAACCACAAGACTAGGGGTCAACAACCCTAATCTTTCCCCCTTTAACAAAGTAATATTAAACAATTCATTAAAGTTTCACTTTTGCACAAATAAACCCTAATTTTACATGGGCGTCTTCCTTTTAGGGGACGTTTTGCCACTTGAAAGAAGTCGTTGGTGTTGAAGAAACATGGGTAGGCCTCCAAAGGCCACATGTCAAGCATCTAGACAATCTCTTCATGGTGAAGACCTTCTTCTCCTCAAAACGTCCATGTGTCAATGAGTGGCACCTCACCACCAAGCCCTAACCCCCCTAGGTGACTTCATGCCTCTAGGAGTGACATTTTACCTCTCCTAGGAAAAACGTTTGGCATGTGGGGGCTAGGTTATGTCACCCAAGTCATACTCAAGGCCTTCCAAGTTTGATCTTTCTCATCCGACATGCGGCTCCTTGGTATCTAACCTGTGGGCTTGTAGCCCCATGGAAGCCCAAGCTAAGCTTTTTCTCCCAAAATTGTCCACCAATTAGGTCCTATAAAGACAAATGAGCACGCCCTCCAAGGATCTCAAGTCATAACATTATGATAAGTGAATCCAATCAATAAATGAGCCATCTAAGCAAATGCATCAAAGATCACTATATCAAACAATTAAATGCTCAAAGACACTATGCAATTTTTCAAGCTTGAATATGGGAGGGTTGGCGAGGTGTCCTATTAGTTAGATCTTGCCCTAGGTCAAGGAGAGTTTCCAAGATATCCCTCTCTAAGCCATGTAAAGTGGATGAAGTGGTTGGGGTCAAGACTCAATGGGCATAGGGCTCATGACATACAAGGGCTCGTAGTGTCTCATTCATGGGTGCCTTTGTAGAGGGTGTGTGGTACCTTCATCCGCAATGCACTTTTTCCAAGCCCATTAATTGTCATTCTTTTATTCTTTCATAATTTTAAGAAGAGGTTGAAAGTCACTGTCATGGCATGGTGACCAGATAATGGCAATGTCACCCACAAACACCTAGTGTAAATGAGAAGGTTGGCTCGTGATAAGACCCCCTCTCTCAGCCATGCAACTGAGAGCCATTACCCTGGTTTAGTGACCAGATGATGGCAATGTCATACCACTAGATATTCATGGATGTGATAGGTCGACTCGTGATGAGACCTCCCACCCTTCAACTAACCTTTTAAGCATTCTTTATTGTATTGTGGGTCCCCTTTACTCAAAGATAAGTGTTTTATTGCTTTCTTGGGTGATCCCTGGGCGAAGCATCTGGAAGGTTTATACAAGGCTTTTATCTTTTACCCAACATCAATCCCTCTGGGCCTTCAGCCCCTTCTTCCCATAGCGTGAGGGACAACCCCTTCTTGGGTCAATACACCTTAAAATCTCAAGAGATAAGGAAATGGAGGGGAAAAATGATGGAAAGTGGTAAGTGTTTCCGTCCTTATACACACTTGCAAACGTGAGCCAAGTCCTGCTCACTTAGTGTGTCCTCGGAGACACAATGCCTAGGTTCGAAGTCCACACTGTCACTTTGACTTGAACCTCTTCTGTCTAGGTTAACTTCTAGGGAAGCCAAGGGAGGTGGACCCTAGTTACTAGATGAAATTAACGTTTAATGTTCTAGGAGTTGGTTTTAATTGTTTAAAGGTCAGGGGAAATCTAGCCTATGATGTTAAACAGCAAGTGCAAGATGCAATTATCTAAGTATGAAAGTCAAACCTTTTCCTAGGGCAACTAAGACTAGTGCCTAAGATTGGGCAAGGGGTCAACTAAGTTAAGGGGATGTTCGTTACAAGATAATTTACAAGTTACAAAGATTACAAAATTACAACAAGACAGATACAGATAGATACAAAAGAATACATGAGATATACAAGCTAAACTAGATTAGACACAAGATACAGAAAGAAAGACTAAGATATACAGATTAAGGCTAAGCTAGATACAATAGATACAAGATACTAACAAGTGCTTGAAATGTGCAGGAAAAGAAGATATTCAAAGATGAACAACCATCAACACATCAAGCCAAGCATGCTCACAACAAATAGAATTCTGTTGTACTGATTTTCAATGGCCAAAAGGCGCAAAGCACTCAAGACCCAATCAAGAGAATGCCTCCACGTAGATGTGCACTTCTTAAAGGATCGCACCACAGATAAAGGGATGAAAATATAGATGAAAGCTTTAAAAGTAAAGTGCTCCAGATGAAAAGATGTAACCACTTAGGCGATTATTCTACAACACATAAAAGATAACTTGCATGATATAAAAAGACAATGAGTTCCGTGTGCTTGCAAGTATAAAATTAAAGTGTTGATGTTGTAGATCAAAGATTAAACTATGTGGTTAGGTGTGATTAATTTTAGCCCTATCTAGGTGTCAACCCAAAAACTCTCCTCCCCCAGTTACCAAGTGACTGTTGGATGCTCAAGAAGTGAGGCAACGAGGCCTACCCT
This sequence comes from Picea engelmannii, assembly GCA_009831015.1. Lineage (NCBI taxonomy): Eukaryota > Viridiplantae > Streptophyta > Pinopsida > Pinales > Pinaceae > Picea > Picea engelmannii. The sequence goes on from ML841856.1 coordinate 11,803, forward strand.
AGCTTCACAGGTCATCCCTAAGATCAGAGTACTCCCAGAAAGGACGTCGCGCGTCGTGAGACCGTCCCCGGCCTAGCACCTTCCGTTGTCTTTCTCCGACCCCATTTTAAATAGCAAAGATGGTGAGTTATGGTGTCCTATTAAGTCTAATTAATTTATTTTAGACCTATGAGCTAAGTATTGCAATGTGTGTTTGAGTGCTTGTGGCTTGCTCAAAAGTTGTCAAAGTACTAAAAATGAATGATTGAATAATATGGAAGCTGAAGCCTTTGAACACAGATTGCAAGTTTAAATTTTAAGTTCCAGAAAGGGCCTTGGGGACCCAAAACCGGAATTAATGATTAAGTTCTTAGATTATTAAATTGCATATGTAAAGTACATGAACTGAAAGTAACTTGCAAAATGGAAAAGATAAATCAAGACTTTAAGATGTCAATGTTTGCATGTAAAGTAGATGACAGAATCGAAAAGTGAATTAACCAATTAACGCATGCATGTGTGTTAGGTGAAAATTTAAGAAATTAAAGATTGCATGCAAGATAAAAGAAGATGAAAGCAAAAGATCTACAATGCCTCCACGGGCTATAAGCTAATCAGTTACGTGTGTGTGATCTACTCTAGATAATTTTAAATTTGATCATGCATGTAGATATCACAACTAACTAGCTAACTAAGAAGTAAAGACGTAAAAGAAATCTAACTAAAACTTGCAAAAATAAGACTGAAAGGGAAAGAAGGCAAGCCTCTTGGGTACAGCTCCTTTGGGCCTGCGTACAATGTTTAGAATGAAGGAGAAATAAGAAGGAATTGTTACCACTCTTGGAAGGAGTACCGGAAAGGTGTGTTGTACTCGAATCTGGGCATCATGCCCTCTTGTCCTGGTAAGAATCTGCAAAAATCAGCAAGCTATTGCTTGCTGATTTGTACTGCAACACACTCAAAAGAAGTTATGAAATTCCCGTCTTTCAACAGAAATTTCGTACATATAGAAAACAAAATTTTATATGATTAAATTGACCTATCTAAGCACGTTAGCCACTAAAATCTGAATATGAAAGAATGAGGAAGAAGAAGAGAAAGTTGCTTGTGAAGTGTAAGTGAAGATGAGGGTAGATTCGTCCTTGAAGCTATCCCAACAACTTCTTTTCAAGGCAACCTACAAGCTTCAATAAACCGTGAGATCAAATAGATAAATGGATTGCATGCATGGATAATACAACAAAGTTAGTATTAAACATGAATATAACGCATATAGGCAAGCAAACAAAGTTTTACTCCACCTAGCCAAGCAAACAAAGTTATACCTTAGCTATGCTACTCAATGATCACAAAATATTGAAAGCAAAGAACAGTTTCACCTCATGAATACATGGATCATCCAGACAAATCTTGAAATCGCCGAGTCCTCCAAAGCAGTTTCTTTATTATCAAATGGGAAGAGGTTGCAGCGACAAAGTTGCTTCAAGCTCTTCAAGAACCAAAACCAGTGAAGCAATGTGAATAGTAATGAGAGAGAGAGAGAGAGAGTGGAATGGTGAGAAAATAGTAGCATAACAGTACAATAATGAAAGGTAATGAATGAGGGAGAGGAGAGTCTAATTTATAGCAATGAGGGACCAAGAGACCTCCTCTGGATCTTTGACAAATGTCAAGATCAAACTCAACTAACAACTCAAGTGAAGGTGGCGTGAGCTTTTAGGGTAGGGGCGAAATTAGCATGTACGGAGAGATGGAGGGTGAGGTGGCCACTTGAGGGAGGCGTATTGGCTAAGAGGGGAGGTCCACGCTTTCCTTGAAAGCAAACTCCAATTTTATGCTTGATGTTTCCAATTTATTCCATAAGGAAAGCGTATGCTATCAAGAAAAGCGTGAGGATTCAAGGAGGATGGTGTAGGCTTATGGGAGGAGGCGAATTTGGTAAGAAAAGACAAGTGAGAGGTGAGGTGGCCACCAATGGGAAACGTATTGGTCAAAGGGAAGACCCACGTGAAGCCTCAAGGTCATATTCCTCTTTGAAGTTGGACGTTTCCACTTTTACGTGTGCCCTTTCCAATTTATTCAAAAGAGAAAGCGTGAGTAAAGAGGAATGCGTGAGGTTTAGTGAGGGAAAAGCATGAGCTTTGAGTTGGAATTTGGAAGGAGTGTGGATACCACACTCTTAAGTGACGTAGAGGCTAGAGGAAGGGTGCACCTCATGAGGAGGGGCCCTCAACCAATAATTAAAAGAAATATCAAATAAATCCAAAGAGTGGGGACGTATTACCCAAATGGGGGACGTAAGCTTTAAGTGGGATTTAATTAAAAAAGTGGGTAAAGGGTTGTAAAGGTCTAGGAATGGGTTAGGATGGGTTAGGTGGGTTAGGTGGGGTCCCTCTCATTAACTTTCACCTTTACCTTTTTTGGTCCATTATGACAAAATTTACATTTTCCCATGTCCTGGGTTTGGCAATTAAAATCGTCGTTTTCTGAAAAAACTCCTAAGTGGACAAAACCCTAACAAAACTTGTCCGGCTGAGTTGAAACTTGGTCCACGGATGTAGGGGGTCTCATTATCTTTCTTTTGAGTACAAATACCCCTATCAAAAGTCCCGGGACCTAAGTTTTACATTAATTATCCAGAATTAATTAATTAATTAATTAATTCCCAACCTTAAAAAAAACCTAGCTAGACTCGACGGAATTCCGCGAAATTTTGCGTGCTATCTGACATGGTCATTTACAACATTCCTAATCACTAGCTACCTAAAAATGACTTTATTAGAACACCTTTCACCACTTTGGAGGATTTATTGCTAGTGGGAGTGAAAAACTCAAGGGAGATTAACCCGGTTGGTTAGACCACATTAACCTCTTGAGGATAAAAAACACTCAGTGAAGGGAACTCCCCTAATGAATAAATCCTAAGGCAACTGACCTGACCATGATCCATGTATACCTATTACAATATTAACCCACGCAGGGGTGCGATAATCCTGCTTACAAAACTATGTGCTGGAGCAAAAAATGCCCTGTAGAACCAAAAAGTCTTCGACATGTTTGCATCTGTTGATGCATATCTTCATAGTACATGGAGTTGACCCCCTAGTTGAATAGGCGGTCAATAGTAAGTATGGTCGGGAACGGTACGATGGCTCTTTAAGGGAGTTCCTAGTAGCAAACCCATCCCCAAGGAAAACCACTTACTAGGGCACAATGTCAACCACCAAGGTGAAGTAGGGAAAAAGGCATAATGTCCAAGCATATATCATGAAATCTAGAGCAATCTAAGATACAACATACTCAACTGGCTTAAATATTGAAATGATGCTCACCATAATACTGACTTGTACCTCATGGAGCAAGGCCCACTGCCTTCTGGAAGCCAGTTGATGTGGTGGATTCCATTTGGAAGTTTGTGACCATCTGTGGTGGTGAGTGGGTTTTCCATATGTGCAAAAGGGTGTTGTTGGTCATGTAGTCTCTCGGCACTCCATATCTGCAACCTGAGGGCCTCAAGACATAATCTCCTTAGTTATCCACAAAATGGGGATAACATCTGGCTCCTACTTGGGGACATGTGCTCATCGTAGAGTGCATGAGAACCGCAACATCTCCTGGTAAACCTGTGCCTGCAAGGAAACATCAAACTGTCAAGTGCAGGATGGCCTACTCATCCTTGTTCTCATATGATCATAATCAAAACCAACTAAGCTAGAGAAAAAAAAATGACATTTTTTCAAAAATTTCTAAACTAAGCATGAAATCAATATGCAAGTAGAGAAAAATGAAAATGAAATGCATCTAAACTAATATGAGCAATCAAGATGCAAATGCAGGAAATCAAAAATGACTTACCTACTTACCTGGGGCATGGACCCTGAAGAAGTCATGTGACCTTAATGTGAAGTTGGAGAAGAGACACATCTATCGGTAGTGGCATCTTCCTCCCATCTAATGCTGTCAGATAGTACCATTCTTTGTCAGACTTCTTCCTGATGATGAAAGGACCAAGCCATGAATTGTTGTCCTTTTGGTCATATATGGGCTTGACCTTTCTTTTGTCCCACATGAGCACAAGACTTCCTTCATTGAAATCGATGCAAGGTGTGTTCTCATCGTATGGAGGCTCTGTGTGGACTGTCTCTTTGATGATTTCCTCATGTTTCCCATCTTCTTGTTGCATAATATGAATAGACCCTAGTTGCTTCCCATGGTACATTGCAGTCTTCTTCTTATCTTTCCATGGAAGAAACATCTCTATGAAATCTTCCTGCATGAAGGGTAACTCGGATGGATCATACTCAATAACTTGTGGAGGCATATCATAGTAGTGTTCACTGAGATAGTTAGGGCCCCTCAAATCCATCACATGTGTATATTTCCTTTCCCTGTTATGTAAGATCTCATGCGTGCCATCGCCCATGGTAATATATGCATGTGTAAGGTTCATGCTAAGGAAATCTTCAAGGGATGAGGACCAGGTCCTCGACAAGAGCATTCCCCAGGCATTCGGAACATTGATCACCAACATGTCCATGAGGATGCTGATATGTGGAAAATCTATCAAAAATACCTCAACGTCTTCACACACCCCCAATACCTCAACTCTTCTTGAATCAATACCACAAACATTGCCATAAGGTCAGGTTGTCTTCAAACCAAGTTGTTTCATCACCTTCAATTACATGACATTTGTTGAGGCCCCTGAATCAAGCATGCAATTGTTCAAGCAAAGGTCATTCATGCCTAATGAAAGATAGAAAGGAGGGTTCTTGTCCTTTGGTCGATTGAGGTACACAATGTTCAAGATCATGGGAGGATCCTCCTTCTTGGTTGGCACGTGTAAGATTTTCAAATTTCCCTTTTCACAGAAGGGATCTTACACATCTCTGTCATCGGGACCGTCATATTCAGTTTTCCAAACATGCTTGCAGCATCTATATTCAATTGAATGTCATCTGTAGGAGTTGGCTTAGGAAGCAACTCACATACCGGTGTTGGAGCCACCTTTTTTGTTGATGGAAGAGGAGTATTAGGCTGTGATGAAGGGGCTGAAGCATTTTTTCTTCTGTAGGTTAGAATTTCCCTCCTCCTTAATTCATTCTTCTAATCATCTGTCAATTTACTTAAGGCCCGAAGTCTCCCCTCTCTTTCTCCTATTCTTCTGGCTTCATTGATCTGTTCTTGGGTAACCTGTTCATCGTTGAAATTGCAAATCATGAAGTTTATATCTTCAAGATAATCTTCGTCTCGTCAGGGGCACTCATCTTCCCAGTGGGGTTCTTGGCATGGGAGACACCAAGCTTCTATATCAATTGTCCCAACATGTTTCAAAGTATCTAGGGCCTGTTATCGCACAATTTGTACTTGCCCAAAAGCCAAAGGCAAGTGAACAATAAATTGGCGTAACAGGAGGTTGTCCTATCACTATCACCTAAATAAGACACCTCTTTCTCTTTAGGGGTGAAAGCCCAAGGGAGACGTCCCCAGTGACCTGGGGGTTTGAGAAGGCAAAGGTAATAGTTTCAAGAAAATTTCTTCCCCTCTCACAAGTCACACTGATCAGAAAGTCCCAAATGTTTTATAAGATGAAGCAAAGATTTGCTTAAGTGTACCTGCCCAGAACAAGACAACAAGAAAATACTATTTGCAAGTAACAATTGATATTAGTGCTTTGTAAAATCTTGGACTTTCAATAAAAGCAATAAGTTGATATACAAAATGAAGCAAACAGAAATTTATAACAGCAATGTATATATAATGATAGCTTCATAGTTATGCCTTAAACAAACTTCAATAATGACACAAAATGATGACCTAGAATTGGCAATATGCTAGCATTTGTCAGAGGCAAAAAAGGCTACGTAAAATCAACTTTAACACTTGCTTTTAGGAGCTTTTACTGCTGTAATATATGGTTCTAGCTTCCTTTTATAACAACAACAAGAATGTTAGTAAGTTAGTCTAATCTAAGGTTAGGAATGGTTAGCAAAGAGCTTGAAGTAGATGGTTTGAGGGTTGTTTTTGTTGATTTTTCAATAAGCTAGGTTAAGCATGTAGTTCATTTCAATTTCATCATGTCTTAACCATAAACAAGAATGTTGCAGCAACCAAGATCACAAGAAGAAACACCATGCACAAGAATACAAGTAGTATCCTGGAAAACCCTTCTCAATAAAGGAAGAAAACCCAGACAAATCATTTGCTATATTCTTCAAGAGAAAGACCTTTCACCACCAAGAATGACTTAGCACACAAGAGGGTGCTTAAGCACTAGAAGACTAGTGCCCAAGTGAGGTGCGCACCTTTTTCCCAAGTAGAAGTGTTTGCTGAAATTTCTAAACTCACAAGAAAGATATGATTCCACAATGGAGAATCATCCCTTACTTATATTAGACTTGTCCAATCAACAAAGGCATCTATTGGCTCAACAGGGCCGACCTCTCCAAGTCACAATATAATTTATTATTATTATTATTTATTATTATTATTATTATAATAATTAATATTAATTATCTTTTACATTTATTATTAAACATATTAAGGTGGGGCTGACCTGTACCCTTTACATAACAATTAGGGTTACAGGTAGGTTTGACTCTTGAACAATATATAGCAAAGGATTTGATACACCCACTAGTGCTCATCCACTAGGGGCACATCCATAGGGATGTCATAGCTCTGATTCACTGCATTACACAGAAGAACCAGGTCTTCACATGTTCACCTATGCTCGTCCACAGGCACGTCCACTCTACAGATCTGCTTTCCCACTGCCACTGACAGGAGAATCATCTGAAGTCTTCTCGTCAACTCTGTTGCTCAGAGGAGGCTATCACATCATCTTCATTTATGTTCACATGACGATGTGCCCAGCACTTTTAGGATTTCACACGTTCACCTTGTGCTCAGCCACAGGCATGTCCTAATTCAATAGATCGTTTTTCCATCGGATAATCATCTGGAGTTCTTCTCACTCTCTGAATGGAGGAGTTCATCTCTACGTTCCTAACTCTGTCTCAGGCAGGAACCACGTACCCTTCTTAGGGGCTTTCTCTCAGATTTGTAAGCTAAGAGAAAGATTTCACATAGCTTCAATGATCCACACCTCACAGGTTTGTAAGCTGGAGAATGTCTCACATAGCTGCATTCATCAACACTCCCTCTCAGCTAGGGAGGCATTTTCCATCAGACCAAGTTTCTCACGGAAATACTCGAACTTTGTCTTGGCAAGTGGTTTAGTGAAGATATCTGCAATTTGTTCATGAGTAGAAAGATATTGTACATGAATTGTCTTCCTCTGCACCATGTCTCTGATATAGTGATACTTGATTTCAATATGTTTTGATTTGTCATGAAATACTAGATTCTCAGAGAGCTTTACACAGCTCTGGTTGTCACAACGAATAGTCGTCCGATCCATCTCATGATCGAACAAGTTTGTCAAAAGTTTATGAAGCCATACAGCTTCACGAACTGCCACGCTCAGTGCAATGTATTCTGCCTCTATTGTACTCAAAGCCACTGAGCTTTGTTTTTTGCTGCACCAAGAAACCATGGATGATTCTAGGGTGAAGAAGCTACCTGATGTACTCTTCTGTCTACTGCACTTCCTGCCCAATCTGTATCGGCATATCCTTCCAGACTTAGGTCCACATTGGTTGCATATCTTAGGCCATAATCAATTGTGCCTTGTAAGCATCTCAATACGTGTTTTGCAGCTATCCAGTGTGTCTGTTTTGGTTGGCTCATAAACTGGCTAAGCACATTTACTGCATAGCAAATGTTTGGTCTGGTGTTAACCAGATACATCAAAGATCCAATAAGTTGTCGATATAAATGTGGATCTATGTCTCTTGAATCAATGTCATTCATTTTCTTTAAGTCCATCACCATTGGAGTAGGCATGGATTTACAATCTGTCATTTTGAATCTTTTCAGTATCTCCAAAGTATATTTTCCTTGACTTAGGAAAATCTCATCTAATCTCTGCCATACTTCGAGTCCCAAGAAATAATGCATTTGGCCCAAATCCTTCATTTCAAATTTGGTAGTTAATGCCTGCTTGTATTCAGCAATGAGTCTTGTTATCGCACAGTTTGTAGGATAGGTTTAGTAGCTTGGAAGTGAGACTCAAACTGGCGTAACAGGAGCTTCCCCACCCACTGTCACCTCGATGGGGAGCTCTTTCTATTTAGGGTGGCTAATCCCAAGGGAGACGTCCCTAGTAATCTGGGGTGCTGAAAAGGAAAAGATCAAGGATTCAAGGTTCAAAAGGTCAAAGTAGATTTTCCCCTTCACAGATTACTGCCAAGAATGATAGTCAAGAGAAGATATTCCACTGAGAAAGGCACCTGTTTGCGAGACAAGGCAAATAAAACTAAAATGTGCAAGCAGTGGTTAGTACTTCAGTTACCAATGACTATCTTCAATATATATGAGCTATGATAAATGTAATTATTGACGAAGTCAATGATTGCTAATAAAGACAATGGCATATAATATTACTTCTTCAATAAATACAAAAGGCACTTGCATTCAATGTATAAAATCAA
>ML841858.1:13679-40270 GCA_009831015.1 Picea engelmannii
TCCCAAGCACATCCATTCAATGGAGAGGTGGATAGCTCAATGAAATGGTGCCAATGTGTTATTGTCAAGGAGTGAGTCCTTAAAACAATCTAGGCAGCATAACATTACATGAAATTCCTTGAGAAAATGAGGTTTCTTCATGGTTTTTTATAGCATTGCATTGGGTGATTGTGTAACTCCTTTGTAGTGTGAAGAGAGGCTCTTTAGGGCTTCATTAGGTCTTTGACCAGCCTACCATGCGGATTCAACTCAGATTTGAGGGTCAAATCGTCTTGGGAGTTGATCCATCAGTGGTTGGGAGGCCGACCAATTCAATAAATGTACCGTTTAGCAGATGCGCGGGTTTTTGCGCCAACAGTCACGCATCGTGTGCACATGCGTGCATGGTACGTTTATGTTCCGCGCATATGCGCGCGCACCCAAATTCTGTAAAGCTCTCTTCAATTTTTGGTTACTTTGTATAGTTTTTGACATTTTTGGAATGCTGTGAAATTAATTCAGTGCCATGAATGACTTCATTACTATTTGACGATGTTGAGTTCTTGTCGCCATGTGCGGACGAAATTTCAGTGATAACAGATGCCCCCTGATGGATGAGGTTAGGAGCATACGTATAGCCGAAATCCATCAATGTTTCTTCTACTAAGAATGTTGTTGTAAGAGAGAGCAATAGTGGGACCGTTCAGAGCGATCCGTTGGAGAAAAAAGGAACCGGCAGGACCCAACCTTTTGAGAGTTGTGCAAAAAATAGAAAACTGTGTACAAACGAGGCGGGCATGCCCCATGCCCGTGTTGATGTAACTATGAAAAAAGATGACTGAAGTGTTGGTGTAGACAACTGTAGAGCCCTCGAGGGCGGTGATGATAAAGGCAGAAGAAAATTCTGCAAAGGAACATACTCTGAACAATAGGCAATGATCGCGGTAATAAGCAGCGACGATGATGCGGGCATTGATGGCCCTACCCAGTTCAGAGGTCTTCGGCAAATGATAAATAAATGCAATAGTCGCAAAGTAAGACCCACCATAACATGAGAAAGTGTTGGCGTCGAATGTGATGGGGGCCAATGACAACATTGTGCAATGATGTTTCACCTTGTGCCATCAGAGATCTCTCATTGAATGGAGAATGAGAATCAAGATATTGTCGCCCTTTTGGAAAATTGTGTTGATGTCGACCAAAGGGGAACGCGACTCCCAGAAGAAAAGGGCTTCGTGGAATCTACTGAGGTGAGGAAGTGGCAGAGGTACATTGGGCGAAGTCAATACGTGGGAAGACTCAAGACTGCCCTTGGTTGGAGGATGTATGAGATAAAAAGTGGCCACAACTGTGTAACAAGATCGAGTGTCAGAGGGATGACAAGACCGGTGATATGTTGTGCCAGAGGCGGGACAAGGTGAACAAATTCAGAGGGTAGAGGTAAGTGACATGTGGAGTACTCTGAATATATGGACGATGTCGGTAAGGGTAGATGATAAGTAATGCTCCAAGGGTGACATGGGTTGTGTGTGGCCAAAAGGAAGCAAGTCACCAACGGGGACGATAAAAGAAAATGTAATGACTGGTAATAAAGGCGTTTGTACAATAAATAATGAATAATTTTGGGGAGAAATGTACAAATACAGAAACGGGTGCCCCAGTGTGAAATGCGTGCCCCAGGGAGGACAGAATTGTCTTGGAAAACTGATGAAGGGTGGGGGCCCCATTGGTGAGTTTCTGTATGAGGTAGGTGAAATGAGGGTAGGTTCGCAGATGGGCAAACTGATTGTGGATGAAATGGAGGGTTCATGATACTGCGGAGGTGCAGGTAAAAAATAGAACCGTAAAGAGATAATCTGGGAGTCCAGGTGGGAAAGCTAGCAAAATGAGGAGAAGGAGTATGTGGTTGATTTACGACATGATGAAAGACTATCGGGACTCCCATCCCTAAAGGGTAATGAAGAACATCATGAGTGTCAAAAAGTGCCAAAAGGTGCTATGAATGGGACAACTCATGTGGGTAAGAATGCTACCGGGTAACAGTACCGAAAATGCAAATGGAGGTGTGGGTACTGCAGAGCCAGGAATGAGGATCCTAAAGGCCAATATCAACGGGTGTAACTGGAAATGTAAATGCAATACAGCGGGAGAGACTACATGCTAGTGTTGAATATATACCTGAAGGGATGATGTCGATGACCGATGAGCAAGTACCTGTGCACATAACAACCAAATACCCAAAGTGAACAATATCTGAAGAGAATTAAAGATATGAGCATGTATTTTCCAAATGTGATAATACGCATGCGTACCTGACCAAGATATGAAAAAAAAGGCGCCCCGGGGGCTTAGGATGAAAAGTGACCTAGGGACAGCTATGATGTAGGTGGCGGGATGATGATCCCATGGCTGAAGACGGTTTGGAAAATGGACACCTTGGGCTCCCGGAATGGTGAGTGGAAGTTTGGCAAAAGGCCTATATATAGCTGTAGGGCCCACATTGCCACCTCATTTGTACCTGCTGCAACAGTGACTGGACGAGCAGATTTCAGAGGAGACTTGGAGATTCGGGGAGGATGAGGCATCCAATCGACGTTCTGCGATTATCAGGTTAGTGGTCTGATCATCCTGCATAGAAATAGGTTTTCAATTTTTGGGCAGGGTTTGTACGGGGGGCCATACAGGGGTATTTAGGGGGTTTTGAGGGGGTGTGGGGCCCACATGCACGGGTGATTCGGTGAAAGGCGTGCATACGTGCATGCCTGTAAACTGAACATACGTGCATGGGTGCGCGGTAGAGGAAATTAAGGCGCACCCGAGGGGTGCGCCTGTGAGTTGAACAGGTGTGCATCAGTGCGCGCCTGTAGGTTTAACAGGCGCGCACCAATGCGCGTCTGTAAAATGAACAGGCGTGCGTGAGGGAACGTCTGTGAAGCGAACAGGTGCACTCTGATGCGCACTTATTCAGTGTACAGGCGCGCATGGGTGCACGCCTGTGGGAACAAAAACCGCGCCTAGGAGGCAAGGTTGAAGGGTAAAAAACGAGTCTTTTTTATGTTGTTGATGGTTATCTGATCTAATATAGGACTCTATGTTGGTTGCAGGTGGCCAGCAGTGACGATGCCAGTGCGATGGCAAGAGCGAGACTGGGCCCAGCTACGAGATGCTATGGCCATTGAGGGGCCTGGGGTGAGGGCGACTTTGGCAACCTGTGGGTTGCTAAAGTTATTTGAGTGCCCATTGATACGGGCCCAGGAGTACTTACTACAATTCCTGCTCCAGATGTGGAGTCCGGAGCTGCACTGCTTCCTCATGCGAGGAGAGCAGATCCCCTTCACTGCGGTGGAGGATGTATATTTTTTGACTGGGCTCCCCTTTCAGGGAACGCCCCTACCGGCAGATCTTGTGTTGACGAGGGGTATAGCCCTTGCGACTATTGGCGAATGATACTGCTCGGGTGAGAAATTTATGTCGGGGACTGTTGCGAGCATTAGTGCTATAGACTCCCTGGCTCATCGTTGCATAGCGGCGATGATTGTTCGTGTATATGGGTCACTTGCGACCCAACGGATTAGTGGTGGCCAGCTGTTGGTGTTGGAGAGAGTGGTGGGCAGCGAGCAGTTCGCGTGGGGACCGACGCTGCATGCGCGGATGATAGCGCAGTTGGACCGTTGTCAGTCCACAGGTACAGGAGAGTTCGCTTTTGGGTCAATCCTGGTAGCCTGGTTTTTGGAGAGGGTGCCCATGTTGCGCCCGAGAGTTCTACTAGAGATGTTGGGGGTACGAGAGCCATGATTGAGGTGGTGGTCTATAGTTTTGGTTCGCCACGGTGGTGGTGAAGGTGGCCACTACTTTTCAGCAGAGGTTGCACGGATATGGCGGCTGATGCCGCAGGTAGTACTTCGGTACCCCTATGCTGGGGTTGACTTCCGAGGTGACCCGGACATGGTGTTGCCTCCTAGGGAGGTTTTTGACCATCGAGGTACGTTGAGTATTGTGTATGTTTTTTATTTATGTTGTCTTTTGAGATATCAGTCCATATGTATGTGATATAGATGCTGATATTATTTGTTTGTTTGTTGTTTGGTGCATGTGCAGATGTGGCACCTCGCGGGCGCGAGGTGGAGATGCAGTGAGCGCCAGCTCGGCGAGATATGGAGGGACAACCGCAGGGAGAGAGGCGGCGGTGGGAGGATGTCGCGGGTCGACCAGTAGAGCCCGAGAGGGCAGCGAGGCGACGTCGTTTCGATGACCCTGGTACAGGGCCATCACATGCTCCTCCGGCAACAGCCAGAGTGGACTTTGATGATATACGTTGTCGTCTAGAGACGGTCTTACAGGACGTGCCTGAGGGCATGTGGATACGCATCCAGGATGAGGGGTTCCTGGAGCAATGTATAGGAGTACCGCCACCATGGCCGGCTATAGTATGACGAGCAGTTGTGCTTGCCGCTATGACGAGTGGACGCCTGTTGTCGGGGCAGGAGGGTCCTGTGGGTGGTCCACCACCGCCTGGGGCAGGTGATGGTGGGCCACCATTTCCTCCTGAGGGAGGATATGGTGGTGCGATACAAGTGCCATGACTTCTGTATGATGTATATCTTTTTGGTTGTATATAGGCTGGTGAGCCAATTTTTGTACCGAGGTGTTGTGCTGGCCTGCGGGCACATGTATTTTTGTTATGTAAACTTTCGGATGGCTGGATAGGCCTGGATATATATATATGAGTATACATATTTTGAGATCCTGGTGTCGTTTACATGTGTTTTTTGTTGATGATGATGTCTATTCTATCTATATGTTGTGACAGGATTTTGTGGGATGTTTATGTATGTGTAGCTTGATGTGATATATGCCAATCTAACACCATGCTAGCTATTTGATCTGTAGTTTGATTCAATTGTCTTGGAATATGTGTAAATGTAATGGAATCAAAATGTCGAGATAACAGTCTAACCTGTAGGTATTTGCGAAATTGGCACGGATCGCGTACACGGTATACATTGTTGAGCTGGAGAACGACTAGTTGAGAGTCGAGGAAGACGCTAAGGTGATCAATATGATGACGTTGGGCGTCGGCCAGGAGGCCAATGACAGCAGTGTACTCGGCTTGGTTGTTGGTTGCTGACCCCAAACATATGTCGCTTGAGTGTAGCATTTCATGTGAGGGGGTGTAAAGAGCCCAAGCCGCTGAAGTGAGATTTTGCGTCCAACGGCTGGTGCCGTCAGCATAACCAATGTGGTAGGCTGGTGGAGGAAGCATCTGTCAATAGCACAAATGATAGTTTAGACGAGAGGGAAGAAGAAAAAAGATTAAAAACACTAAAAAAAGAAATAACCTAAAGTAGTTTGACTACGTTTAAGCATAAAATTTCTTGAGATACAACCCGTTGACGGGTTCTTTGAGAGAGAGGCCTTTGGGAGAGGCCAAGATATATGCGTCTTTGGTGAGGCAATGTTGGATAATGTATGGGCCATGCCAAAGTGATTCGAATTTGCCATGGCCAAAAGTATCATGAGCGATATCATAAGCCAAGACAAGGTCGCCTTCGCGAAATGATCGAAGGTTGACATGGCAATCAAAGGTAGCTTTGGATCATTTTTTAGCTGCCTCGTTTCTGTAAGGAAGATCGACGATCTTCATCCAACGACTCCAAGTTCAGCAAGCACTGTTCCATTGGAGCAGTGTCAGGTAATAGCTCAATTGCGGTGCGTAAGGTGGGAATTTCGCACTCGATGGGAAGAGTTGCCTCAACCCCATGGACTAAATGGAATGGCGTGAAACCCATAGTGGTCTTTACTGCCATTTGATATGCCCATATCGCGGAAAATAACATATGATGCCAATTGGTTTTATGTTTATTAACCGTGCGCTGTAACATGGTCTTGAGGACTTTGTTCACTGCCTCGACCTGTCCGTTTGACTGAGGGTAATATGGTGATGCAAACTCGTACGAGAAGCCTAACCGAGATGAGAGTTCGACAAAGATATCATTCTCGAAGTGTTTCCCATGATCGGAAACGAGTTGGAGTGGTACGCCAAAACGGGATATGACATGATTAAAGAAGAAGCGCGCTGCAGTGTCAGCGGTGTTGTTGAAAGTGGGCATAGCTTCTGCCCATTTGGTGAAGTAATCAACGGCGACAATAATGTATTTGTGACCATTGCTGGAGGGGAGATTACAAGTCATAAAGTCGATGCCCCATTTACAAAAGGGGTCGGCCGTAATGACAGGGTGAAGAAGAGCGGGGGGAGCTCGGGCTTTGTTGGCATAGAGCTGACATTGCTCACAACGTTTCACGGCGTGAATGCAATCGTGAAACAAGGTAGGCCAAAAGTAACCGGCTCGGATAATATTCTGAGCAGTGGAAATACCTGAAAGATGGCCCCCACATGCACCGTTGTGGCAGTCATTTAAGACTCTGTTGGCCTCATCAATAGTTAGGCAACGACGAAGAATGGTGTCGACGCCCCGCCGGTATAGGATGTCGCCGATGAGGAGATAACAAGGGGCCTGATGGCGAATATGTCGTCGATCATCTCGTGAAAGGTGGTTACTGAAATTTTGAGTTCGTAGGTAGATGAGAAGGTCGCCATACCAAGGATCATCTGAAGCAATGTAAAAGAGATGTTCGTCGGGAAAGTCGGTATTGACGGGGGCACTGATGGTATCAGAGGGGAGGGTCGTGACAAGTTCGGCGAGAACGAGGGCCTTCTTACTCTTAGGTGTTGAGAACTCGAGGTCGTACTCCTGAAGGATAACGATCCAACGAGTGAATTTTTCGTTAACTTGGCGACGGCTGAGAAAGTATTGCATAGGGTTGGAATCCGCGATGACCTTTGTGGTGCGAAGCAGAATGTAATGGCGCAGTTTATGGACTGCTAGGACAACTGCAAGAGAAAGTTTCTCTTCGTGTTTATACTTCAAGGGTGGCCCTGAGAGGTTCTTACTAACGTAGTAAATGACATGTTCACGATTGTCATCTCTGAGCTAGACGAGGAGGCCGGCTACTGATACAGCTGATGCTGATATGTAGAGGATGTAGTCGCGATTGTAATCAGGTGCACTAATCAAAGGTGCATTTGACAGTGTTGCTTTAAGATCGTCAAATGACTGTTGGGCATAGTCGTCCCAGTGAAAGGGCATGTCGTGACATAGTAAGAGAAGGAAACCATGTGCGCGTATGGCGTAATCTGGGACAAAGCGCCAAAGAAAGTTACCTTTGCCCTGGAGACTCTGAAGTTGCCGTAAATTCCAAGGAGGTGGAATTTCAGTGATAGCTTTGACTTTGAGGGGGTCCACGGTAATACCTCTTTGGGAAACGATAAAACCAAGGAGGCGCTCTGCGGTGACGTAAAACACACACTTGAGAGGGTTCAAGCGGATGTTGTACTGGCAACACCGTTGAAAGATGATTCGTAAATCATCAAGATGTCGGGTGCATTTTTTGGATCGAGCTGTGAGGTCGTCCAAGCAAGCAAGGATGATTTCAGCCAAATCGTGAAAGATGTATGTCATCGCCCGCTGAAAAGTTGCGCCGGCATTTTCTAAGCCAAAAGGCATGACACGATATGAAAAAGTACCCCATGGGGTAATGAATGCGGTTTTATACTGATCGGTTGGGTGAATTTGAATTTGGTTATAGCCAGAGAATCCGTCCATAAAGGAGAGAGCCTCGTGGCCGGCGCAGTCGTCGATAATTTGATTGATGAAAGGTGTTGGAAAGTTGACTTTTGGACATAATTTATTGAGATCACGAAAGTCTGTGAAAATGCAGATAGTGCCCTGTTTTTTGTCGACAGGTACAGGGTTGGAAACCCATGAAGTGTAAGCGATGGGGTAAATAAACCCAGTCGTACGTAATTTGTCGATTTCGGCTTTGATAGCCGCGGCTTTAGATGGGTGTAGCGGTCGCTGTTTCTGGCGAACTGGTGTGATGTCAGGCCAGGTGTCGATGCGATGCTCGACAATAGATGGGTCAAGGCCAGGCATTTCTGTGTATGACCAGGCAAAAATATCCCTATATTCCTGGAAGAGGG
Organism: Picea engelmannii; assembly: GCA_009831015.1. Classification (NCBI taxonomy): domain Eukaryota; kingdom Viridiplantae; phylum Streptophyta; class Pinopsida; order Pinales; family Pinaceae; genus Picea; species Picea engelmannii. The sequence goes on from ML841858.1 coordinate 21,700, forward strand.
CTTTATATGCGGTGATTTCCTGAGGAGTACAAGCAGCTCCAATGATGATTTCTTCGACGATGTCGTTTTTAATGGAAATGTCAATTTTGATGGTGGGGGAAATGTTGGCCATATTACCTTCTTCAAAAGCGTCGGGGGCAGGAATGGGATTGTTGAACCAATCGATAGGCCCTGATGGGATAAAATATTTGGTTTCGACCGCATAAATGGGGTTGTGGTTAGGAGGCATGAGGGCTTCCTGTGGAAGGAAGAGTGCACGATGATGTAGTGCGTCCCAGGGAGATTTCTAGCATTGTAGCTCTTCAAGTATTTCCTTGTCGCATTGGAAACGACGGGAATATAACAGATCGTGAGGAGTGATCTCGGTGACAGTGTGGTTGCCCCTTAATGGAGAAGCAGGGGGAGCAATGCCAGGAGATGGTGAGGGTTCACTCGACATAAACCATATATTGAAGTACTGAGGGGTACCCATGGTGGTTGGGTGGATAGTATCCACAGGGAAATGAGCAGGAGAGTTGGGGGGGTTGCGGGGTAAATCCTCAGAGATGGAATTTAAGAACCATGGAGGCGTTGGGAGTGCTTCGGGTTCAGGAGAAATGACATGAAGATCCTCGAGTGATGAAGTCATGTTAATTATCACCTCCGCGGATCGGTGACGCAGGGCCAATTGGCGTTGCCTGTATGCAAGGATCATAGGACACTGGTATGTAAAATGAGCCAATGAATCGCAGAGAGAACAAGGGCATCTCATACATTCATTGACGGAAGTGGTGACATAACGAATGTCAGTGATAGTTGAGGAGGACATAGAAGGGCGCGGGTTTTTCTAGAAGTTCTGGCATACAGCCGCTAATGTCTGCCGAAAGTGTGGCAGTGTTGGGCAATGATGGGTGTAATGGCCATATTCTGAACATATAGCACACGCATATTTGGTCCNGGGGAATCAAATTCCGTAATTCAGGTAGGGATGGACAATTATTGGTTTGGTGGCCCTCTTTCTCACATAGTGCACAAGGTGGTGGGATGCGTGGAGGAAGCAGGGTTGTGGGCTCCTTCTTCTTTCTCTTGCCCCCAGCTGTGGCAGGGGGGTTAGTGAGTATGGGGGTAGTGGAGGTAAGGACAGGAATCGTCATGGGGATTCCTTCCTGTGGGGGAAGGGATGGTCGAGGGACCATCTCTGGTGGGTGTAAATACCAAACTGGGATTGCTAACACCATATTGGGTAGTGTGAGCGTTGCGGCTACTTGAAAAGCTTTTATACCTGGTGGAGGGTAAAAGAAGGGAATTTGAGTGAGGGGTTGGGGAACTGTCTCCCAGAAGGGATTATTCCCTTGAGGGGATGTGGAGTCGTGAATTGTTGAGGTTGACGAGTGCACAGGAGGCTCCGGCTGGAGTGGTTCTGGGACTATTGAGACGTCAGGAATGACGGAAGCCTCCTGAGGAGGAAGAGCATCCTCCGTGTGAGTTCCATTAGATGAGATGATGCATACTTGATTAGCGGGATGAAGGAGTGGTGGTGCTCCATGGCACATCCCTAACAAGGATCGATCTTTAAAAATCCTAGGGCCCATCTCGACGAGTGGATATGCGTCTTTGTTGGTGTGAATGAGAAGAAGAATGTTATCGAGGTTGGCAGATGGGTTAGGCTCATAATGTGAGACTTGGTCGATGGTCATAATCTTCCCGTTGTGGGGGAACATGATTGTCTGAAAGACGGAGGATGCCACTGCCTTCATAGCATACATGTAGCTATGTCCGAACAAGATATTGTAATCGAGCGAAGCGTCGATAACTTCGATGTCAATGAGAATAGTTTTGCCCCCAAGTTCAACGGGGACATTTTGGAAGAGCCCTTCAGGAGATGATGGTCGTCCGTCATAAGCTCGCAATGTGATGGCGGAGGGTATGAGTTCTGGGGAACCAAGTTTCTGCCATACTGTTTTGGACATGATGCATGTAGATGCACCTTCATCGATGATACACCGATGAATGGTGATGTTCCATATTTTTACTGGTATTTGAATAGCGACCAGGGCGGGCAGATGAGGTTCGTTGTTATCAAGATCAAAAGTGATGAGTCGAGTATCTGCAGGGTCGACTGCCCCCAAGGCGGAAAGTAGAGATTTATGTTGTGTAGAACAAGTCTGGAGGACTTCCAATACTGACATGGCAGCCGGGGATTGTGCTAAGTCGTCTACCAAGATATAGTTATGAGCGGCCCTGGCCTGTGGGTTGTGGACATTCCTGCGCAAGGGGATGGGAGGGATGCGAAGTGGTGGTTCGGCGGCAGGGCGAGGGATCACCAACGGGGGTCCCGTCGGTGTAGTGTTTGTCTCTGGAGAGATAGGAGTAGACTCAGCTGGATACTGACGATTCTGTGTTTGCAGAAGGATTTCTTCCTCACTGGTGAGGAGAATTGTATGCTCTGCTGGATTGTTGGGGTTGTGGTATTGACCTACCTGAGGTGGGGGATGTTGTGTGTCATGTTGGGTGTTTATTACACCTTGATGTGGGATAGGATTTTGCAGCACGGCGGGAGGGGGTTGTTGCGCCTATTGTTGTGGTGCCTACTGAGGGGTAGGTTGTGCAGGAGAAGGGGGAAGGCTCCCAGAGTCTTTCAACCATTTGAAATCAGCGATCTAGGGGCAATGGTGAGTGTAATGACCGAACTCACCACAAAGGGCACAAGGGAAGATGGTTTTAACATTATTCCACCCTTGGCGTTTGTTGTTATTATTGCCCCCTTGGGGGTTTTGGTTCCCTTTGTTCTGGTTGCCCCCAGTGGGTTGGTGCTGTGGGGGTTGATTCTCGCCTTGACCAGGGTTGTTATTATTCCTGTTCTGTCCTTTCTTCTTGGCATTGTTCGAAGGGTGAGTTGGGTTGGCTATGGTCCACTGTTCAAAATTTTGGTATTGTTGAGCAGCAGAGGCTTGAACAAAATTTACCCTCGCATGAGGATGTGGGGGAGCCATGGGTTGTGGAGGACTAGGAAACGAAAAATATGGATTTTGTGGAGGTATCGATCCATAAGGTACATAGGAAGGCGTAGTTCTCTCACTAGTACTATAAGCTGACGTTGAGGGAGTACCACTGTGTGTGGGAATAGGTGGATGTGTGGGAGGTGCCGGTGGTGGTCCACTGATGGGTGGAGGTATAGCAACAGGGCATGGCTGTTGATAAGGGGGTGGGGGGTAATAAGAAGTGCCCCCATAGGCTGGCGAGTATTGAGGTGTTCCATACATCAGTGGTGGTTGGGGTTGTGGACCATGGTGTGTGGTAGCACCTATTAGTCCGTTTGTTGAGTGTGACATCCCAGGTTTGTCTTGGCCAAATGGCACAGGTTTTGGAAGATCAGGAAGTATCGTGTATAAGTACCGTGACTGTGCGTAGATGAGGTCATACTGTTGGGCTTTGCTAATGGCTTCCTCTTCAGATTGAGGGAAGGTGGAAGCTACATCTTTTCCGAGGAGAGAGATAAGTGATCTAAGAAACCAGTCGAGACATTGTTGCTTGGTGGTTTCTGCTTTACACAAACTACGTCGCCTACGCCACTCATGAATGTGGTCAACGATGTGGGTGGCTGAGGTCTGTTTGAAGTTAGACAGTAGTTCTAGACCGTTGTCATGGCGGATGGGTAATTGGAAGAAGGTCAAAAATGCTTTGGCCAATGACTCGAAGGTCGCATGTGACCCTGATTTCTCTTCGACATACCATTTGGTTGATGGGCCAGTAAGTGTGCATTGAAATAATCGCAGTCTGATGGAATCATCCATGATGCTATTGGAAGAACACCATAGATGAAAGGTCATTACGTGGTTGACAGGATCATCCCCTGCCTTTCCTTCAAACTTTGGTATGTCCAAAGGAAGTTTGGTTGGCATTGCAGGCCATGTGGCGTCATGTAATATAGGATCATTGGTGAGTTTGGTGAGATTTGGTATGTTGAGAGAGGCCAAATATGGCATCTGTAGTGGGGGGGGAGGGTTAGCTCCAGCCATGGTGTGTTGTGAACCTGACCCTTGATGGGGACTAGGTGGGTTGGTGCTCCCTCCTTGAAAGGAAGTGGGTCCTCCGCTCCCATGTAAAGGAGAGCGAGTGATCGGATGACCTTGGGAAGTTGACCCAAGTAATGTAGAACCAAGCAAAGTTGATCCTAAGATAGTGGCACTCACAGGAGTGTGTGAAGGAGGTACCGATGAGCGGGTACGACCAGATACTCCCCCTAAGATAGGAGGGAGGTTGAGCAAGCATCGTGAACGATGGGGGTTCTGTGGTTCCCCTATGATGTTAGACTAGCTATGTGAATATGTGCAACAAGCGGTGAGAGAAATACAGGAACAACAAGCCTTTGCGTTGAATGTTTACACAATATATATATCCAAATCAAATTGTAATCAGATGTGCTTCATACATAAAATGAGAAAGAAGCATATATATGGGTAAGAGGGTTTTGTCTGCGTGGGGGAATCAAAAGAAAGCAAATGCTTGTGTCCTAGAAGACGTAACGTCCTTCCTCTCAAATAGCACCAGACCTTCCAATAGTACTCAACAGTGGGGTCTGAAGTCACTGGAAGAGAAACTAGTGAAGGATGAAACAATTGGTTATAATGAGGGGTAAAGGGGGCATATCCCGAAAGAGCTGGTGATACTTCCCAATAGCCACACAAAATCCAATCAAGGTGCAATTGCAGCCCACAATCGCCACCTGGGTAGATGTCCTAAAGTTGGTCACCAGGTACCTCGGTCAAAGTGCGGCATTTAGATTTTCGGCCTAAGAAATGGGTCACGAGCTGGATCTCGTCCAAGAGGTGGGTGCCTCAAGGGGGGACACATAGAACAACCAGACCTCAGCCTTCAACCCTTCACGGGTATCTCCCTGCCTTATGGTGATTGGAACACTTGACATGGAGGATTCGAAGTTCCCTATTTGACAACCTCTATGTTTTGAAAATGCGAGAACCAGATAACGGGGAGTTATTTGGATGCCTATCCCCGAAATCCTACCTAGACTAAAAAAAATATTTTGGCACCTCCTGTGGAGGAAAACTTAGTGAGTTTTTAGAAATATTTTAGATGATGTTGTTTTGTGAGGCTGGGGGTGAGAACCAACCTCGTTTGATTAAAAGTGGGAGTGGATAGTGTTGTCAAGAAAAGATGGGGTATTTTCGGAATCCCTTTGGAGGAAACTTACTTAGACCTCCACGTTTCGAGAAGAGGCTATGTGAGTGATGAGTGAATTTTGTGTGTGAGTGAAAGTGTGCCAAGTTTTAGTTAACTAGATGTCACCTTGATGCATGTGGACTTCGCTTGGTCCTTACAAGAGTTTGATTACCTAATGAGCTAGATGTCATTGGTACAACCTTGCGGAATTCAAAAGCCCTAGGAAGCTAGCATGTGGACATGTGGGTCCGTTACTATCATTTATCTCCCTATGATGATGTAATCTAGAAAAAGCATGAAACTATCCTATATTGAACATGTGGGCATGTATGGGCCCGTTACCACCTTTAAACTCTCCTAGTGTTTTGATCTAAGAAAGAAAAATTCCAACCACTATTCTACCTTTGTAGCATGTGGGCATGTATGGGCCCGTTACAAGTTTAAAAAGTGTTTGAAAAATGAAACTAAGAGGGGTCCCAAAAAGGGCCGTTGGCCTCTCCTAAAGGTTTTAAATTTGTTTAAGGGAGATGAAATTGTTTCACAACCTCTTTCTGATTCTCAAGATCGCTTGAACGCGTGAGAGAAGAGCATACTCAACGATTGTTACTTCAACTTCTAGTCCCAAATGTGAGTTAGATGTGATTAAGTATGATTGTCCAACTTAGATTATTAGTCAAAACAAGCCATCCACGTGGCTAAAAGAAAAGAAGGGAAATTGATTTTTATCCTCCTAAGTGCCTATGTATGTTAGACTAACCCCTTTATATGGTGAGGGGACTAAGTGTGGTGCAGTATTTAGAGCATGCATAACATCATCCTTAAGAAGGAAAAAGACCTTCCCCACATCCCAACAACTTACAATGAGAAATTTTAATCAAATGTGTGTCCCCTAGTGCAGACAAAGGCGCACAGAGCACAGGCGCGCGAGAAGAGTTGAAACCAAAAGCGCATGCATGCAGAAAATGGTTGTTACGAAAGCGCATGCGCGCACGATGCGTGTCTGTGGGGTGGAATACCCGCGCACCTGTGACAAATGGCCGAGAAAGAAAACCCGGATGGATTTCTCTCATTTCTCCTTTGAATTGACTGGTTAGCAGGTCGGCAGAGGCCGGTTTGTGCACCTGCAAGTTAAACAAACTAAAAGGAAAGAAAAATAAACCCAAATGAGGGAGGAATCGATACCTTGTCCCTAGTATGGTCGCCAATTTGTTTGCACCCTTTTCGTCGACTTGGTGAGCAAATCAAGGGTGCTTACATGCCCAGTTGGGTCTTGCTGAGAATGACAGCTGTAGAGGAAAGATTTAGAGAAACAAAAACAAAACTATAAGAAAGAATTAAACTAATACAAACTAAAATCATAAGCATATGGGTATAGAGATTAAAAACACAAGAAGACCAATATCACCAATGTTTTTAGGCTGATCAATTGATGAAATCAAAGAACAATGAAGAAAGGGGACTATGAGTCCCTTCTTCCTCCAAAGGAAGGTTGTTGGGCCCTCACAAACTTGCTCTCCTTACAATAAGAAAAATGAAAATGATAGTGAAAGAACTCCCAAGCACATCCATTCAATGGAGAGGTGGATAGCTCAATGAAATGGTGCCAATGTGTTATTGTCAAGGAGTGAGTCCTTAAAACAATCTAGGCAGCATAACATTACATGAAATTCCTTGAGAAAATGAGGTTTCTTCATGGCTTTTTATAGCATTGCATTGGGTGATTATGTAACTCCTTTGTAGTGTGAAGAGAGGCTCTTTAGGGCTTCATTAGGTCTTTGACCAGCCTACCATGCGGATTCAGCTCGGATTTGAGGTTCAAATCGGCTTGGGAGATGATCCATAAGTGGTTGGGAGGCCGACCAATTCAATAAATGTGTCGTTTAGCAGGTGCGCGGGTTTTTGCGCCAACAGCCGCGCATCGTGCGATCATGCACGCATGGTATGCTTTTGTTCCGCGCATATGCGCGCGCACCCAACTTCTGTAAAGCGCTCTTCAATTTTTGGTTACTTTGTATAGTTTTTGACCTTTTTGGAATGCTGTGAAATTAATTCAGTGCCATGAATGACTTCATTACTATTTGACGATGCTGAGTTCTTATCGCCATGTGCGGACAAAATTTCAGTGATAACAATCATCAATAAAAACCAGTACAAATTTATCTAAAAATTTACAGAGTATATTTTTCATTAAGCACATGAAAGTGGCAGGGGCATTGGTTAACCCAAATGGCACTACCACAAACTCATAGTGACCATACTGTGTCTGGAAAGCGGTTTTATGGATGTCTTCACCCTTAATTCGGACTTGATGGTATCCCAACCTCAAGTCAATCTTTGAGAAAACAGACGCACCTCCCAAGTGATCGAAAAGATCATCGATTCTGGGCAATGGGTACTTGTTCTTTATGGTTACTTTATTAAGTTTTCTATAGTCTATACACGATCTAAGGGTGCCATCCTTCTTTTTCACAAACAGGACTGGTGCTCCCCATGGGGACACGCTAGGTCAAATATAACCCTTATCCATCATTTCTTTCAATTGTAACTTGAGTTCTACTAACTCAGGTGTGCTCATTCGGTAAGGTGTCCTGGACACCGGCACCGCTCCTGGTGCAATTTCTATTGAGAAGTCTATGTCTCTTCTCAGAGGTAGACCCGGTACCTCTTCCGGGAATACATCTTTGTATTCTCTCAGGATAGGGTGATCATCATGGCTTGGTTTAGCACCTTCGGTTGTTTTCAACACCTGTATTGCATATAGGGGACATCCCTTTCGGCAATACTTTCTCATTTGCAGGGCTGATATTTGTCTCATCGAGACGGGTTTTCAGATCCCTTGGAGGGTTATCCTTTTTCCTTCTTTGCTCACACCTTCTAAGGTTTTATGGTAACAGTCCAATTTGGCTTTATGGGCGGCCAGCCAGTCCATACCAATCAACAGGTCGTATGATCCCAGGGGTAGTACATTAAGGGTTTCTTGGGTGGGGGATTCACCCAACGTTAATTGGCAGGCTGGTATGACTTCTACTACCTTTCTTTTGGTGACAATGGCTAACTGTACCAACCATGGTTTAGTTTGTTTCCGTGGCTGTAGATTACATTTATCAACAACTCTAGGGGCTATATAACTCAAATTTGAACCAGGGTCAATCAAAACAGACACTAAATGGTTGAAAATCATACCTTCTATTTCCACCACTGAAGCTTGGTGGTCAGATTGGTTATTATCCAAGGCTGCATAAATCTGTGGAACACTCCTTGCCACATCATTGCCTGTGGTAGCTTCCTGAAGGTTATAGACTTTCCGACTGTTTTGTTGTTGGTGTGGACAGTCTCTCCAAAGATGCTCTCCTCTGCAATCCCAGCATTTCAGAGGTTCTTTCTTTGGGTTATTCATTTTTACCGGTATAGGTCCAGAATTTTTATTTCTATCCACCAAGGAAAAGTTCTGTTGGAGTACACTCTGGGTTGGGAAGTTCATTCTGGGGTTCTTTTTGTAGTTTTTAAATCATGAGGATTTGCTCCCCTTTTTCTGAAACCTCGATCCATTCCATTGTTTCCAGTCTCCATGAGACTCTGCCCAATGTCCATATTGTTCATGACAATATGTTGCCTTTCGTATAGTGTCTTCTAAGGTCCTTGGCTCGTCAAATTCAATTCGGTTCCGGTATTCCTTGGGTAGCCCACTGATGAAGCGTTGTGCCTTCGCTTTCTCTGCTTTGATGTAGGGTACATATCTCAATAAGTCGAGGAATTTGTTGACATATTCCTCCATGGTAAGTTGTCCCAGTTTGAGTTCATAGAACTCTTTAGCCTTTTCATCGAAATATCTCTCCGACAAATACTTCTTCCGGAAGTATTTTTCAAACTATTTCCAAGACAGGTCCTCCTCGCGGACCTCTTTCATATTCTTAAGGTCTTCCCAACAGATGGAAGCTTTTTCGTTTAGATTGAAAGTGGCCACTCGGGCCTTCAAATTTTCTGAAAAATCATGGACTCTGAAATATTTCTTCAGTCCAAGTAGCCAAGCCTCGGCTTCCTCTCCCTTCTTTATCTCACCGTCGAAGGAGGGAGGTTTGGCCTTTTTTAATTCCTCAAATTTATGACTCTTGGAAGTCTTTTGCTTCTTTTGTTTCTTTTGAGAATAGGAACTGGTCCTGCTGCTGGAAGAGCCTTATGAATCACCAGCTTCCTTCTCAGTGGAATCGCCTCGCACTAGTCCTTTACCTCTGGGGTGGACCTTCCTTGACGTGCTTCTCTCAGTATGGCCATTGATACGACCATGATTCTGCATCTCAGGTTCATGTTGCATTTGTCGCTGTAGGTCGGATAATCTCTGTAGTAAAACTGCATTAATTTCGGTTTGCTTTTCTTGTTCTTACATCATCCTTTCATTGTCGGCCTTGCAGCTTTGCAACTCAACCATGAGACTCCTCACAGTCTCGGCTAGGTCTGGAGGGGTTCCTATTGCTCTTCTCTCATCAGACTCTTTGTCTCTGTTGTGGGAGCCTTCTCCCACCTCTTGGTGAGTCACCATACTTTGCGTCTGTAGATTCTCGCGGTTGATCGTCCGCTTGAGTGAAAAGACAAATGCTGGATATTATTCAAGAGTTAAATTCATTTTTATAAATTGCGCATAAATTCATAACTTCTTTCACTTGCATACACAGTCGGGTTCTCATTTTCCAAATTTTAATCCTGGACAAGAGAGTTAAGTCGGGGAATTACTCCTCATAGGAGTACTTCGAACGAGGTTTATGCGTGACTCGTGCATGAGCCCAATCAGGTCGAGGGTTGTAACCATGCTCTGATACCACTTTGTAACATACCCACTACCTAGATCAAAAAAATTTGTTTAGTTCTCAACAATGAGAATCCCCCAAGCTTGCATTAGCGACATGCCAACCCTGAGCAATGGGTCTTTCATTCGCCTATACGGCTTTCTACACCTAACCGTGGTCTTTTCCTGATGACAACTTCAGGTTTTTGAGGTTTTGTCCTTTCTAATGTCGAGGGTTCCTAATGTACTAACTTACCCAAACGGGGCCGACATGACTTTTGGCGCTTCATCTCCTAGGGTTAGGTTTTTGGATGTCTAGGGTTTTTGGCATTCCTGTTTATTGTAAAAAAGGCCTTCAGAGCCTCATTTCAATCATCTTCTTGCGAATGCGAGTAGCCGTCACATCTCTTCTCAGAGATAAGCTGCCACCATTCTAGCGAGTCTTTCACTCTGTATTTTTACAGTCTTTGTACATTTCTTTCATTAATAGAAATCATGTATTACTGTATATCGGTGTTTATGGTTGCATCTCTGATACATTCATGTTATATTATTGGATATGTACGATATCTCTATGCATTTCTTTATTATATCTCCACTCTCATTTTGTGCTGAAAATAATCCGGATTAGTGGTATCATAGCAGGATGCTCTTGATCATTTTTTCAGTGCATGTCCCCGACGAGGTCCAAGTATAGCAAGTTGGGTCTCGATATTGTCTCTCTTGAAGAAAATCACTCTCTCAAACCCAAGAAACCTTCAATGGAGGAACAAAATAAAAAGGACGGAGCAGACGATCCTATCAATCTGTTTCTCAAGCTCTCACACGACAGAGGGATGAAATGATGGAAAAATTTTCTTACATCCTTCAACGCCTACCGATAGCAGCAGGAACATCTTCATCAAGCAGCCACTTTGGAGGCACCTCTCCTTTCAAGGTATAAGTTAATTTTGATATTCTTGTATTTGAAGGACAAGTAGATGCAGAAGCCCTAGAAAAATGGTTAACTCTGCTAGAAGGTTATTTCTCTGTTCACAATTTTTTTGACAGAGAAAAGATCACCTTCGCACTCCTCAAATATCTCCCTCATGTCAAACATTGGTGGAAAACTTACTAGGAGCAAAGTTCCACAGAGGAGTCTGGAATATATGGGGTCGAGCCCACTTGGCATTTTTTTGTGGATGTGTTAAGGAACAGTAATACCATGTTGGAAACTATGAGGACCAGTACATGAGATGGACCACACTGGGGCAAGAGAGGGGCCAAGAAGTTCCGGAGTTCACCAATGCCTTCCATACTTTGCGCACCAAGCTAGGTATCAAAGACTCCAAATGACATTTGGTTCTAAAATACCATGAGGCTCTACAAAGATACTTCCAAACTGAAATGGATTTTCTGGACTTCTCATCACTCGGTGTTGCACATCGATATGTTGTTAAAATCGAGAAGAAATTTAAGCACCAGAACAAACAAGAGTTCGGGTCTGGAAATCCGCAACAACCAAAGTATGACAAAGACGGCCCTAACAGACAGTCTCCCGAAAACCAGTCCAAGCGACAGGAAAAGAAGGGTCACAGGAAGACAAAGAAGGACACCGAAAAATTGTGCGATTTCCACAAAATCCCCTGGCACAACACCAATGAATGTCACTCAAAACATTCATTGGTGGTCGAGATCAAAGACAAAGGGCCGAACACCGATTCAGAATCTGATTCTAAAAATACCGGTAAAGGACAGATTATTGAGGTAGATCCCACTGTTATCGTCGTGACCGCAAGAATTCAACTAGAAGAACAAACAGATCCTGAAGAGGGGGAGTGACTTTTTCATTCATAGATGTGGGTGAAGGGGACCCCACTGCATTTCATTGTTGATATTGGAAGACAGAAGAACCTCATCTTAGCAGAGGTCGTCAAACAATTGGGATTGTCGACAACACCACACCCACAGCCATACAACATCGGGTGGCTTCGCCAAGGATGAAACCTTTGTGTCAGCCAACAATGTCAATTGTCATACAGCATCCATCCCTTCAAGGATGAGGTATTATGTGATGTTTCCCCACTGGATGTCTGGGATGTTCTCTTAGGCCAGCCATATATGTGGAGATGTCGTGTTGTTTATGAGTCTCGACCCTGCAGTGTTATTGTTTCTCTAGGGGGGAATCTCTACAGAATACCAGAAGTAGTTCTGACTATTGTTCCACCTAAACGGTGCCACAAGGTAGTATCTCATACTGCAAAATTCAGCTTCTTCACAATCTGTTCAAAAGGGGAACAGAAGGACATTGCAACCACTACAGCCTCGCCCCAAGCACCTTTTATCCAATAGAAGCAGGTCGACAAGGTTGCAGAAAAGTGCAAAGATTCCTTCTGCACATTGTCCTCTCATGTAGCTTGACTTATTGAACATCCTCAGCCTCAATAGGTTTGTGATAGACTTCCACAAATTGTGCAGCACGACATCTCCAGCAAGGCAAGCAGTTCACAAGGATGCAGATTCAACAAACACTTTTCCCTCTCCCCTGGGCACTCAACGCAATGGATTCCATTGCTTCCTAAGGAGGGAGGATTGATCTAGGTGGATATCGGTTGCCACCCACCTTTTCCAACTGGTTCAAAACAATTTTCTGGCAATTTTGGAAATTTACTATTTTTAGCAGTTTTAACTTCCGGGACCATTTTGAGGGAATAAATGAATATTTTTTGGGATCAAGATTCTCAATAATAGACGAAGGCGTGATTGAGCCCCCAAAATGAATCTCCTTGACAATACCTTTCCAATGGGGTATCATCCGCCTAAAATGGAAATTGTATGCAAAAGTTACGACCTCGGGAAGTTGATGTACTAACTTACCCAAACGGGGCCCACATGAATTCTAGCGCTTCATCTCCTAGGGTTAGGTTTTTGGATATCCAGGGTTTTTGGCATTCCTATATATTGTAAAAAATGCCTTCAGGGCCTCATTGTAATCATCTTCTTGCGAATGCGAGTAATCATCACATCTCTTCTCAGAGATAAGCTGCCACCATTCTAGCGAGTCTTTCACTTTGTATTTTTACAGTCTCTGTACATTTATTTCAATAATAGAAATCGTGTATTACTGTATATCAGTGTTTGTTGTTGCATCTCTAATACATTTCTGTTATATTATTGGATATCTGCAATATCTCTGTGCATTTCTTTATTATATCTCCGCTCTCATTTCATGCCGAAAATAATCTCGATCAGTTCTATCAGAGCAGGCTGCTCTTGATCATTTTTTCAGTGCATGTCCCCGATGAGGTCCGAGTATAGCAAGTTGGGTCTCGAGCTTGTATCTCTATAAGACAATCACTCTGGCACACCCAAGAAACCCTCAATGGCGAAAGAAAAGAAAAACGGTGAAGAAGACGATCCTATCAATCTGTTGCTTAAGCAAGATCTTAAACGACAGAGGGACGAAATGATGGAGAATTTTTCCCCCATCCTTCAACGCCTGTCGATATCAACAGGCGCATCTTATTCAAGCAGCCACTTTGGAGGCACCTCGCCTTTCAAGGTACAAGTTAATTTTGATATTCCTATATTTGAGCGACAGATAGATACATAAGCCCTAGAAAAATGGTTAACTCTGCTAGAAGGTTATTTCTTTGTTCACAATTTTTTCGACAGAGAAAATATCACCTTCGCACTCCTTAAATCTCTCCCTCATGTCAAACATTGGTGGGAAACTTATTGGGAGCAAAGTTCCACAGAGGATTCTGGAATATATGGGGTCGAGCCCAGTTGAGATTTTTTTGTGGATGCGGTAAAGGAACAGTATTATCCTGTTGGAAACTATGAGGACCAGTACATGAGATGGACCACACCGCAGCAAGAGAGGGGCCAAGCGGTTTCGGAGTTCACCAATGCCTTCCATACTTTGCACACCAAGATGGGTATCAAAGACTCTGAACAACATTTGGTTCTGAAATATCGTGGGGCTCTACACAAATACATCCAAACTTAAATGGATTTCCTGGGCATCTCATCACTCAGTGCTGCCTATCGATATGCTATTAAAATCGAGCAGAAATTTAAGCACCAGAACAAATGGGAGTCTGGGTCTGCAAATCCACAACAACCAAAATATGGCAAAGACAGCCCTAACAAATAGTCTCCCGAAAACCAGTCCAAGCCACAGGAAAAGAAGAGTCACAGGAAGACAAAGAAGGACACCGAAAAATGGTGTGATTTCCAAAAAAGCCCCTGGCACAACACTGATGAATGTCGCTCAAAACAATCATCGGTGGCCGAGATCAAAGAGAAGGGGCGAACCCTGATTTTGAATCTGATTCTAAAAATACTGGTAAAGGACAGATCATTGACACAGATCCCACTATTATCATCGCAACCATAGCAATTCAACCAGAAGAACCAACAGATCCCGAAGAGGGGAAGTTCCTTTTTCATTCAAATATGTGGGTGAAGAGGACCCCACTGCATTTTATTGTTGAAAACGAAATCCAGAAGAACCTCATCTTAGTAGAGGTCGTCAAACATTTGGGATTGTTGACAACACCACACCCGCAACCATACAACATCTGGTGGCCTCGCCTAGGACGAGACCTCCGTGTCAGCCAACAGTGTCGATTTTCATACAGCATCCATCCCTTCAAGGATGAGGTATTATGTGATGTTGTCCCACTGTGTTAGCAACATTTCTTGTCTTTGACATCGGGATACACAGGTCTGCAGGTTGTTCGAGGAGCGCCCAAGTGCATCACATAAAAGAAGTCCTTTTCAGACTTAAAATCAAGCAAGCAGGCATTCTATTCTCCAGCAGAAAGGATTCAGCGACAAAGCAGAGCAGCGATTGATGGGTAATTGCAGAATAACTGAGTCGCATCAAGTATAGAACTTAAAAGTTTTAAGGAACTCAATGGTCGAAATCCTTCAGGAGGCACTCGCGAAGTTACGAGGGTCGTTGATCGCAAGCAGTTCAAGCGCAATGTTATTTCTCGAGCTCGGGGTTCGTGAGTTCGAAGGGCGGACCCTATCCTTTTGATTGCGCGAGATTCCGAGTTACGAAAAGTGTCCGGAGGAGGTCAATCATCACCGACCATCGCGTCTCGGGACTTTGCGAAGGGAGAACACCAAAATCTGATACTCCAACTCGCGAGGTGCCAAGTAGCGAGAGGCGCGAGTACTGGGGCCCTGGCCAACGGTTACATGCAGAGAACGCTGACCAGAAAGGGGGCCCGACCCGTATCGCCATCTCGGGGATCGGGAGTTCAGAAAAGGGAGTCGAGGGTCTTTGACCCACAAACTCGCAAATCGCGAAAGGGAAATAAATTTTAAAGTTGGGCCCACAGTATTAGGGGGCAGTCTCAGCCGTCCATTTGAAGCGGACACCTGGCGCGCGATTGGGCTCCCCGCCTTTTCGCCCATCGCGGTTTCGAAGTGCAAAAAATGGCTCCATCACATCTCGATGCGTGAAGTAGCGAGAGCATTCAGGACCTGGGGCCCACAGCAGCGTCAGGTGAGTTTAGGACCGTCAGATCCAGAGGGTGCGTGGCGCCAGATTAAGCCGTCTCGATGTTTCGCTCATCGCGATTTCAAGAAGAAAGGATTAAATCCGTCTGTTCGCTAATGCCGAAAGCGCTCTGGGAATAAATACGGGGTCACAGCCCGTGGTCACTTGGGAAAGAAACGAACCGTGTTGAAAGGGGCCAAAGGTGCCGAATCCAGTTGCCGAAAGGATCGTCTAAACCTCCAGGTACCATCGGATACGATCCCACTCCCAGCCTTCGCTTGGAGTAAGTAAAGGCGAGAAGGGGTGGGTGAAACCTCTCCTCATGCATTAAAGTGTAAAGTATGGAAGGTCTGGCAAGCGGTCCACTCGAGAGGGTCCTGTGTACCCAGTTTTTTAAAGACGCCATGCCGAAGTCTTCGAAGAGACAGAGAAGTCTACACACTCTAGCTTGGCACTTAATGGCTCAGCTACCCTCCTTACAAGAGCCATGCGCAGTTAAGGTGGCGTGTGAAGAAGGATTTCAATATGAGTTTGACTGAAAAGACACCATGCCCTAGGTAGCCGGGCACGCCTCTGTTAGACGAATTTTCCTGAGTATATAGGCTCAGTTTTTTGTATTTTGTGGGGATCGATGGTAGAGTGAAGCTCCTGATTGAAAAAATTTTAACAGATATCCTAGATCTGGGTATGCATCTGTATGTAAGATTTCTTGTTTAATTTCAGATAGTCTTTCTTCTTCCGTCTAAGTTTTCATCTTATACTAAGAGAGTTCGTGATCGATTGATTCGCACGAATTATGGAAATTATGTTGTGATAAAGGATTTATTGTGGCACTATTGTTTTCTCTGGTTTTCTGCGTCTGATCGTAAGAAGATCTTGCATTTAGATGTCTTCTTCCACGGTCTGTTAGGAACCTGATGTTTATAACAGACCTTCACACCTCTCTGATATAAGTCTTCCCCCTACTCACCCTTACTGCAACTCACTGTCTGAAGTTATCTAAGACCTCACTCACCCATGCATGCTCGGCCTAGTTTCAAAGTTGGAACCACAATGTTTGAGTTAATCTCCATTTGATCACACCATTAAACAATTCGTGACGTAAATTGATGGGCGTCGGGCTCTGCTCCTGCTGCAATCCAGGGGTGACTTCCGACGCTAACATTTCTAGCGCCGTTACAGGGGTATAAGTTGAAAATTTTCCCTGGGATTGAACGACATTGAACCTCTGATTCTGAAGGTGCATCAGGTATCAGAGCCTTTGAAGATTGCTACTATGCACCTGGAGACTCCATTGTGACGACTCCACTGGAGCGAACCTGCTGCTTTAGTTGTGGCTTCCAAAAGCAGACACACGCGGTCACATCCACAGCTGCCCCTAGCTACACCTGCAGCTGATGCGGACGTGATTTTCAGAAAAGGAAAGGCCTCTGAAGGAGAAGCTTCCACCGTCGAACCAGGTAATCCGCCATCTCCTTATGTGGAAACTCCATTTTCTCCTCCTCAGTTTCTTAATAGACCTCCTTCTGAGGTTTCCCGTTTCCTGAATTTCAGGAGTGTTCCTGTTGATTTTTCCCCCCTAGTCTGGGATTGGAGGGAGAAATCCTTGTCACTCCCCTCTCCGCTGAAGCTATACCTTGGCGTAGACCCAGGACTATAGAAGATTTTCCCACTCCTATCTTTACTACTCATGTGCAAAGAGAATCACCTACTGACTTGAACTCATTAACCTTCTCCTTAAACCCCCTCTTGTTTCCCACTCCACTTCGGGACTCATTCCCAGTAGCCCCTTCGCGAAATCCTTCTCCTCCAAGTTCTCCTCCACCTAATATTCCTATGGATGGTGCTAATCCCCCTCTGAATATAATGGATGCCATAGTCACTGCTAGATATGCTCCCTTAATCCTACCCCATCCTATGAATCCTCTCCCTGATGGAGACTACTTGAAGTATATGCCCAAGTTCACTAGGGAAGGGGACATAACTGCAGAAGAGCACCTGGTTGCTTTCTACAGCTATGAAGACAACCTCAACATTGAAAATGAAGATGTCTGGATGAGATTCTTCGTCCAGAGCCTAGATGGTGAGGTGAGGAAGTGGTTTAGAGGATTGGCTCCAGGGTCTATTGTTGGAATTGAAGCCCTCGATAGTGCTTTCCTGAGGCAGTGGGGAGATAGGAAGGATTTCATGTATTACATGACAGAGTTTGGGTCTTTGAAGAAAATGGAAGGAGAATCTGTCTCTGACTTCTCCAAAAGATTTAATAAGATGTATAACAAAATCCTTGCCGAGATAAAGCCTTCAGAAGCCTCAGCTAAGATTTTGTATGCTAGCGAGTTCGGCCCTGATTTCTGCCTTTTGTTGAGAGAAAGAAGAGCCACCTCCTAGGATCAAATGCAAGATGCAGCCATAGAGGTGGAATCCAACGTGTTAGCAACTGACAGACTGAGGAACAAGGCTGACGCAGATAGGAGAAAAGGAAGGTCGGAAGCCTCGACTTCTGACCCATCGGTGCCCCACCCTCAAGTGGATGAACTGACCAGGATGGTGAAATCTCTGTTTGCAGAGATGGAGAGAATGAGGGTGGAAGGGAGGCAAGCATACAAGGTCCCTCAGAGCGCCGAAAACAAAGGAGTTTTCAGGAGGCCAAATAATTTTACTCCCCCGAATGTGCAAAGAGAGAAGGGAAGAGACCGAGAAGACCAGAAAATTCAGGCCCCTTTTCAAAACAATTTTGTGGCCGAGGGGGGAGAAAGAGAGACAAACGAGCTTGATCCTGAAATCCATTTCTTCGGAGACACTCCTCCTTTTCCTCATCTCACTCAATCAGCCTATGAGGAGTCTCTCATAGACAATCAGCTAAGTGAACTAAGCAAGGGAGACAAGGCTAGTGGCAACCCAGGCAGATATGATCTGAGGTCAAAGAAAAAGACTAAGGCACCTGACGTTCCTGAGCAGTCTACCAGGACGGAGAAGCCTATTGACAGAGTAATAGACATTCACAGAGGTAAGAAGACCCAACCCCTCTCTCCTGTTATCCAGAGTCAGGCTCCCGAAATAAGAGAAATCCCAAAGCTCTCATCTTCCTTTAATTTCGAGCATGAGATTCAAAAAATCAGAATCCCTATGCCCCT
>ML841861.1:8936-19299 GCA_009831015.1 Picea engelmannii
AATTTTGAGAAGATAATATATAATTATAAGTCAGGAAATAAATATCTACAATCACAGTAAATATTTCTAATTCTGAAGCATACATACCGGAATGGGTACTCTGCTCTACACTATCACTGGACATGTGCACCCTTGTATGACGCAGTGTTTTTTGAATACCGATGGATTCACTACTACGGTAGCACTGTTGCTTGAAAACAAACATAAATACTTAGTTAAGGGTGATATAATAAAATATGAATAGACTTTACAAGCATGCTACTGCGATTTCATTATTCATTTGATTTACCTGCGTGGCTGGGGAGATAGGAGTCTAGCCCAAGATTTTTCTATATTCAATCACACTTTTAAAACCATGCTTGTAACCAATATTTAGGTCCTCCTCAGTGGCAGCAGTGTCGAACATATTTAACTGCAATGCATAACACCATTAAAAATACCAATAACAAAAACATATATTTGTTCGCTACTGTTAAATAAATATTAACCACAGTTAATCATTTAAATCTTACTATTCGGGCTTTTAGTTTTTCGTAGCCACCCTGGCCTAGTTTATGATGGTCGAGCTTTTCCACTCTTTCCTTTATTTCTTTGGAGGTGTCTGGTAGCCTACATATGGAATTTTTGTGATGTAGGAGCATCGCCAACATCAAGCGAGCTAGCGCGGAAGCGAAGGACCGCTGGACAAGCCAGCACAAAATTTTGAATTTCTCTTGGAGTTGATGCGCGAACATAAATGTGGAAATTTAATGAAGCGCACTTGAATAATGTAAACAGACCTTGAGTGATTCTCTCTCGTCCTTAGTAGATAGAAGGCATTTAAAGTAGTTAATGCAAGTAGGTAGAATTCAATTCTAGATTAGACAGTTTTAGAGCACAAGAGGGAAACAGGATATAGACACCCTCATTGTGTATTGTAACATTAGATCAGAAGCATTATTGGGAAGAGAAAGACCATGCAGAGAGCTATGTAAGAACACCCATGTACAGATATTTGGATTAATAGAAAGAGTTTGATTCAAATTCATGGTTTCGTGTTTGTTCTCTATGTATTGATGTTGAATGATATGCTCATGGATGTTTGCTTCCCGATATACATTTTCTTTATATGTTATGCATATGATTTCATGTTTGAGTTTGAAGTCTGAAAGGAAGTAGGAATGAGTTTCAATTGTTTCTCTACCTGAGCCAAAGTTCCTACAAGGAGTGCAGTCGAACTATCCGCAAGGAGTGCGTTGACAGAGGGTTCAGATAGGGTATCTTTTGTTCTCATTCATTTAAGGGTGTAGTTAGGCACAAGAGTTGTGCAAGGAGTGCGCAAGCCAAGGGAAGTCTCATAATTGTGAATCTGAGCAAAGTATTTTGAGACTGTTGCTGCAGGTATGCGTAGGTCAAAGGAATTTCAGCACTTGGAAGTGGCTGAAGGTTTCCGCAAGAAGTTCATGCAAGAGTCTTCTCTAAGGATCAGAGTCATAAGGAAACTCAGGAGGGATAGGACCTTCGAGAAATCGTCAAGAGAATCACAGGGAGATTGTGTCGTGAAGTGTTTAAGCAGGCGTTGCAAGTTTGCGTGCAGGCGAACAAGTTTTCACAGAGGAATACTTGGTTCATTTTGCAGAAATCATCAGGAAGGACGGACGATCGGTATTCTCTGAGGAGGATTCATGAATTTTTGTGGGCCATTAGATCTCACAAGAGGAGAAGGGGAGATACAATGAGTATTCTCTAAAGGTTCAAAGCTCAAGAGGGGCAAGACCGTAGACCCGAGCCACAAGGGCCGTCGGATTTCTTCGGGAAATTCCATATCGGGGTTTCATGGGTTGAAATTCCAAAAACATGGCAATGGGAATCGCGATATTCTGATATGCGATGTCCCAAAAGCTAAAGGGATTGTGTGGGGCCACAAAGGAGTCAATGAAGTGGACAGGTGGCACGTCGTTTCAGAGATTCATGGAGTGAAGTCCCGAAACATATGCATTAGGATTCGCGATATTGTGAACTCCGAAGTGTCGGTGAATTGAAGAAGTGTTGAAAGTCAAAGTTGCACATGTATCATAGTTTCGGCATATCGGGATTCGGGAGTCAGAGAACCAAGTTTCTCGAATATTGTGACCACTGGATTCGCGATAGGAAAAGTCCTGAAAAAGGGAAAAGGAAAGGTCAACGTTGACTGTTTTGGGTTTCGAGGATTCAAGAGACCAACGCTTGACCACTGGATTCACGAAAGCACGAAGTCTGATCTCCTTAGTGCAAAGAGGGGATCCCACGAGAGGTTGTTGTGGGTGCAGATTTCCTGATAGGGAAATAGAAGAGCGTCAAAGTTCTTCGGGTTGTGGTAAGAAAAGATCATGTGTTGACGCGGACCTTCAGACCTGAGGGTTGGGGGCATCGATGTCAGTTTGGTATCAGAGCACAGAAAGGTTCTTTTCTTTCTATAGAAGAGAAAGGCGAATTCACCATGCCACCAAGGAGAAGGGACAGGCAAACACCTGATCCACCAAAGGAGAGGGAAATGTCAAGAAGAAGAGGCAGGCAGAAGACAGATCCATCCATGGAGAGAGATATGCGTGATCTACGAGCCAGACTCGAAGACATGGAGACAACACAAAGACGCACAGTCAGTGCGGGGGATCTTAGTGATTCTGAAAGTGAAGCTGGGGCTGAACGTGAAGAAGAAGTTGCAGCTGAAGATGCATCAAATGAACGTTTGATCAGAGCTATTGCAAGGATGGGTGCAAGAGAAAAGATGGGCATTCCAGTTTATGAGGGAAACTTGGATGCAGAGGAGCTTCTAGACTGGATTAGAGCTCTAGACACATACTTTGACTATGAAGATGTCAAAGAAGACAAGAAAGTCAAGCATGCTATCACAAGAATGAAAGGACATGCAGCATTGTGGTGGGATGAACTACAAGTTGACAGATGCTGCAAGGGCAAGTAGAATATCAAGAGATGGGACAGAATGATCGTGAAGATGAAGGAGAAATTCATCTCTAGGGATTACCAAATTACTCTGTTCAGGAGGATGCAGAACCTGAGACAGAAGTTGATGACAGTGAAAGAATACACTGAGGAATTCTACAAGCTGAACATCAGAGCAAGTCATCAGGAGAGCGATGATGAAAAGGTTGCCAGATACATGAATGGCCTGAGATATGATATCCAGGATGAGATGAGCATGGTAACCATCCGAACGGTGGAAGATGCTTACCAAATGGCTCTGAAAGTAGAAGAGAAGCTGAGCCGAAAGCAGGGTCAAAGAGGTCAAGGCAGAAGTCAGCCCAAAGGCAAACCAGTTGCCCAGGACAAATATCATAAGCCCAAGGAAGATTGGAAGAAACCTCAGACTCGAACTGAGAGAGGTGGAACCTCGCAGAGAGGGAAATATGTTGAACAGAGAGGGCATCATACTGAGCAGAGACGAGATTATGCTAACATTAACACTTTTCCTCGTACTAGAGGTAGAGGGAGATGAAGAGGGGGAGTAATTACATGATTCATATGTGGAAAGAATGGGAACAAGTCTTACGAGTGTCCAGATAAAAAGAAGGAAAGTGGAGAATCTCACAACACTGAAGCACTAAGGTGGGATGTTGAGGCAAAAGATGTTGAAGGCGGGAGATCGCTGATGATGTGAAAAGTCCTTTTGACACCAGAGAAGGAGGTGGAGAGTTCAGTCCAAAGGACCAGAATTTTCAGGACTTCTTGCAAGACCAAGGACAAGGTATGCAAGGTCATCGTAGACAGTGGTAGCATGGATAATCTTGTTTCTATGGAAATGGTAGAGAAGCTAGAGCTGGAGATGACTAATCATCCAAGCCCATACAGAGTTTCGTGGCTACAAAAAGGACACCAGGTAACTGTCACTAAACAATGTTTAGTTGAATTCAAGATAGGAGGATATAATGATAAGATATTATGTGATGTCATTCCTATGGATGTTTTTCATCTATTGCTAGGAAGACCATGGAAATATGACAGGAATGTGATTCATGATGGGAGAATGAACACATACACCCTAGAGAAGAATGGGAGGACTCACATGTTACTTCCAATCAAGGATAAGGAGGTGAAACCGGAAGTAAGCAACACAGTACTTCTCATGAGTGGGAAGGAACTTCTTAATGAGGTCAAGAAGAAGGAAGAACCGTAGTTTATTGTGGTCAGAAAACCAAAGATTGTTTTGACCAGCACAAGAATAGATGATTTACCAGAGGAGGTTTAGGAACTGCTGGAAGAGTTTGCTGACATAGTCATGGACGAATTACCTCATTCGTTGCTACCGATCAGAAGTGTGAGTCATCACATTGATCTCATACCAGGAGCCAGTTTTCCAAATCAAGTCACGTACAGGTTGACGCCGCAAGAGAATGAGGAAGTTAAAAGGCAAGTCCAGGAGTTATTGGACA
The DNA here is from genome assembly GCA_009831015.1 of Picea engelmannii. Taxonomy (NCBI): domain Eukaryota; kingdom Viridiplantae; phylum Streptophyta; class Pinopsida; order Pinales; family Pinaceae; genus Picea; species Picea engelmannii. The sequence goes on from ML841861.1 coordinate 13,346, forward strand.
AAGGATTGGTTAGGGAAAGCTTGAGTCCATGTGTTGTTCCAACAGTACTCAGTCCGAAAAAAGATAGAGGCTGGAGGATGTGTACTGACTCGAGGGAGATTAACAAGATAACCATTAGGTACAGATTTCCATTGCCAAGGATGGATGATCTGATGGATTTCTTGAGTGGAGCAAAATATTTTTCAAAGATTGATTTGAAAAGTGGTTATCACCAGATATGCATGAGAGAAGGTGATGAATGGAAGACAGCATTCAAAACCAACGAAGGGTTGTATGAATGGCTTGTTATGCCATTTGGCTTGACAAATGTGCCAAGTACCTTCATGAGGTTAATGAACGAAGTCCTGAGGGATTTCATCAGAAAATTTGTCATTGTGTATTTGGATGACATATTGATTTACAGTAAAATAGTGGCAGAGCATCTGAAGCATTTGGCTACAGTGATGCAGAGATTGCAGCAGGAGAAGTTGTTGATAAACATGAAGAAGTCCTCATTCATGAAGAAAGAGCTCATTTACTTGGGGTTTGTTATTTTTGCGGATGAGTTGAGGATGGATCTAGACAAGGTGGAGGTAATTAAGAATTGGCCATCACCGAAGAATATTTTTGAGGTGAGAAGTTTTCACGGATTGGCTAGTTTCTACCGAAAATTCATCAGGAATTTCAGTGGAATTAGTGCAACAATGATGGATATAGTGAAGAAAAGACACAAGTCTTTTCACTGGACAGAAGAAGCTGAGAAAATTTTTAATCTGTTGAAGAGGAAGATCACAGAACAACCAGTTTTGGTGTTGTTGGATTTCCAGAGGACGTTTCAGGTGAAATGCGATGCAAGTGGGTTTGCAATCGAGGTAGTCTTAAGCCAGGAAGACAGGCCAATATCATATTTCAGTGAGAAGTTGAATGAAGTGAAAGTGAAGTACTCCACTTATGATAATGAGTTTTATGCTATCATTCAGGCATTGAAGAAATGGAGGCATTACTTGATTCCCAAGGAATTTGTCTTATACAGTGACAATCAGGCATTGCAGTTTGTGACTCAACAGGAGAAGTTGAATCAGAGGCATGTCAAATAGGTTGAGTACATGCAGAATTTCACTTTTGTGATAAAACATATTTCTGGTACTGCTAACAAAGTTGTTGATGCTTTGAGCAGGAAGTGTTTGTTGTTGTAAGAGTTCAGAGTCAAAACGTTGGGTTTTGATGATCTCAGGGACATGTACGTCGATGATCAGGATTTTGGGGAAGCATATGAAATAGCTGAGAATCCAATTCTCAGAGATAGAAGCCAATGGATAGAGTACATGATCCAGGAAGGATTACTATTTAAAGGTAATCAACTGTGTATTCTGAAATTCTCCATGAGGGAGAATTTTCTAAAGGAGAAACACAGTGGAGGATTAGCAGGACACTTTGGTCACGACAAGACATTCGCAAAGTTGAAGGAGTCATATTTTTGGCCAGGGATGCGAACAGATGTCAAGAAATTCGTAGACAGATGCAGAATTTGCCAGCATTCGAAGGGAAGGAGACATAATGCGGGGTTTTATCAACCATTTCCCATACCAGAGAGGTCGTGGGATGAAATTAGCATGGATTTAATATTGGGGTTGCCAAGAACACAAAGAGGTGTTGATTCAATCTTTGTGGTGGTGGATAGATTTTCCAAGATGGCACACTTCATTCTGTGTCAGAAGACCAGTCATGCAACTCACATTGCGAATCTATTTTTCAAAGAAGTCATTCGACTTCATGGCTTACCAAAGAGCATAGTTTTGGATTGAGACACCAAATTCATAGGGCATTTTTGGAGGACCTTATGGAAGAAGCTGGGAACTAACTTGTCATTTAGTTTGGCTTATCATCCTCAGATAGATGGAAAGACAGAGGTGGTGAACAGAAGTCTGGGAGACTCACTGAGAAGCTTGGTGACAGAACACCACAGCCAGTGGGACAATATATTACCCTAGGCAGAGTTTGCTTATAACGACTTAGTTAACAGGAGCACAGGCCAGAGTCCATTTCAGGTTGTTTATGGCATGCAGCTGAGGGGAATTTTTGAACTGAGGGATTCATAAAAGAATGGGACTAGGAGTGATAGTGCGGAAGATTTAGTAGAGGCGATGAGGGAACTTCACAGCCAGGTGAAGGAGGGACTGCTGAATTCAAGCCAGGAGTATAAGCGTAGAGCAGATCAAAATAAGAGACAACTTCGATTTGAGGTTGGTGATTTGGTTCTGGCACATTTTAGAAAGGAAAGGTTCCCGAGAGGAACATATAATAAGTTGAAGATGAAGAAAATCAGACCATGTAGTGTCTTGAAGAAATTTGGGGCGAATGCTTACAAGATTGAATTACCCGATGGGATTGGAATTTCTACGATATTCAATATCTCAGATTTATACCCATATAGAGCTGAGGAAGTAGGGACTAGAAATGAGCAGCCAATGATCCAGTGGAAAAAGCAGATGCCAGTTGTAGATAAGTCGTAGATGGAGCGCATACTAGATAAAAGAGTGAGCAAGAAGACCAGGCGAAAGCAATATTTTGAGTATTTGGTCAAGTGGAAGAACCATCCAGTTGAAGATGCCAGCTGGGAGACCGAAGCAAAGATACAAAGGCATGGACAGACCATGCGTGATCTCATGGACAGGAGCCCATGAAAATTTTCAAGTGAGGGAGTATGATGCAGGAGCATCGCCAACATCAAGCGAGCCAGCGCGGAAGCGAAGGAAAGCTGGACAAGCCAGCACAAAATTTTGAATTTCTCTTGGAGTTGATGCGCGAACATAAATGTGACAATTTAATGAAGTGCACTTGAATAATGTAAACAGACCTTGAGTGATTCGCTCTCGTCCTTAGTAGATAGAAGGCATTTAAAGTAGTTAATGCAAGTAGGTAGAATTCAATTCTAGATTAGACAGTTTTAGAGCGCAAGAGGGAAACAAGATATAGACACCCTCATTGTGTATTGTAACATTAGATCAGAAGCATTGTTGGGAAGAGCAAGAGCATGTAGAGAGCTGTGTAAGAACACCCATGTACAGATATTTGGATTAATAGAAAGAGTTTGATTCAAATTCATGGTTTTGTGTTTGTTCTCTGTGTATTGATGTTGAATGATATGCTCATGGATGTTTGCTTCCCATTATACATTTTCTTTATATGTTGTGTATATGATTTCATGTTTGAGTTTGAAGTCTGAAAGGAAGTAGGAATGAGTTTCAATTGTTTCTCTACCTGAGCCAGAGTTCCTGCAAGGAGTGCAGTCGAACTGTCCGCAAGGAGTGCGTTGACAGAGGGTTCAGATAGGGTAGCTTTTGTTCTCATTCATTTAAGGGTGCAGTTAGGCACAGGAGCCGTGCAAGGAGTGCGCAAGCCAAGGGAAGTCTTAGAATTGTGAATCTGAGCAAAGTATTTTGAGACTGCTGCTGCAGGTGTGCGCAGGGTCAAAGGAATTTCAGCACCTGGAAGTGGCTGAAGGTTGCCGCAAGGAGTGCGTGCAAGAGTCTTCTCTAAGGCTCGAAGTCATAAGGAAAATCAGGAGGGATAGGACCTCCGAGAAATCGTCAAGAGAAGCAAAGGGAGCTTGTTTCATGAAGTGTTTAAGCAGGCGTTGCAAGTTTGCGTGCAGGCAAACAAGTTTTCACGGAGGAATACTTGGTTCATTTTGCAGAAATCATCAGGAAGGACGGACGGTCGGTATTCTCTGAGGAGGATTCACGAATTTCTGTGGGCCATTATATCTCACAAGAGGAGAAGGGGAGATACAATGAGTATTCTCTAAAGGTTCAAAGCTCAGGAGGGGCAAGACCGTAGACCCGAGCCACAAGGGCCGTCGGATTTCTTCAAGAAATTCCATATCGGGGTTTTGTGGGTTGAAATTCTGAAAACATTGCAACAGGAATCGCGATATTCCAATATGAAATGTCCCGAAAGCTAAAGGGATTGTGTGGGGCCACAAAGGAGTCAGTGAAGTGGACAGGTGGCACGCCATTTCAGAGATTCGTGGAGTGAAGTCCCGAAACATATGCATTAGGATTCACGATATTTCGAACTCTAAAGTGTCGATGAAGTGAAGAAGCGTTGAAAGTCAAACTCGCACGTGTATCGAAGTTTTGGCATATCGAGATTTGGGAGTCGGAGAACCAAGTTTCTCGAATATCGCGACCGCCGGATTCATGATAGGAAAAGTCCCGAAAAAGGGAAAAGGAAAGTCAGCGTTGACTATTTTAGGTTTCGGGGATTCAAGAGACCAACGCTTGACCACTGGATTCGCGAAAGCACAAAGTATGATCTCCTTAGTGCAAAGAGGGGATCCCACAAAAGGTTGTTGTGGGTGCAGATTTCCCGATAGGGAAATAGAAGAGCATCAGAGTTCTTCGGGCCGTGGTAAGAAAAGATCCTGTGTTGACGCGGACCTTCAGACCTATGGGTTGGGGGCGTCGACATCATTTTGAAAAAAAATAGATATCGGAATTATTACTTAAAACAAGAAAGAAAAACATAAATGCTCATATTTCACTGATAATATGATGTGTTGTACCTTTCTTTACCAGTTTGTGGTTGTCGTCCTTTTTTTTTAAACAAGTTCTCCTTTGCATCCTCTATTAGCACCTTCCACTCTTTCTCAGGAACCATGGTAGGGCGCTCGTTCTTGAGGTCTATTTGCAATTTATTCCTATAGTGGGCCCTGGTGTAGTTTAAAATCTCACTGGCTAACTTTGTAACCATTTTCTTGTTGAAAGTGTTGTCGAACAAGTTTACCATGTGATCTATTAAATCATCTTTCTTTTTTATATCTTGGCCATTCCACCATGTGTGAATGGTGGGGCCAAACATCTCCAATGCCTTGTCATGTAAGTTTCTATAGAAAACATTGTTTCCTACAGAAAAGTGTTATCCATTAATTTATAATAATCTCAACAAATGTCCATTTCAATTTCATGAAAAAAATGAATCAATTAATGGGACAATTACCTGCAATCTTTTGAATCTTGATCGGAACACATGCGTCATCCACTAGAAAGGTGACATCTAGTGATCTAGTGATTTTAATTTATTTTGCTCCATGCAGAATAGTATCCTATCCATCTACACTATGTTCCTCTCCAGAGTCATCATGTGGAGTCCCAAGCTCCGACTCATCATGCTCTGGCATGTCATGCCGGTCAAAATGATTTTTCTCATCAATGGATTTGAGGGGAACCTCAAGAGGCTCAAAAAGCCTCACTTGCACTTTTCTATGTTGACCTTTTGTTTTCATTAGAACATCACTACTACCTATAGCAGTTGTAGGATCGACAGGTTCCCCACGCATGGGGTTTAAAAACTCCTACAAACGGAAAACTTTTCTTTATCAGATCATATACAAAATATAAAACTAAAAAATGGATATGAAATTGTCATAGATAATAAAAATATGTGAAGATGCCACTTACCCCAAAATTAGTTATTGTATTTTGTAGCTCTACAATTCTTTCCCTGTCCTCCTATGTCAGGGGTCTTTTGCTAATCAAACCTAGATATTCTATGTTAGCCTTCTTCAAGGCCTTCATTACAATTGTCATTGGGTCAGTCGAATAAAATATTTCATCCTCATCAATATCATCTGTGGGAGCCTTCCCACGTTGACCATGCCACAATACATTGATGAATAAAATTAATGAGATGAACTTTAACAATTGAGAAATTTAATTTTTGTAGTCATAAGTTGTTACTATATTTAACATTTACCTGGTGAGGCACTACGGGTGCCTTTCCATGGTCACCTTGGACAGATGTAAAGGGTGATTTTTGGACACGGTCACCCTGGACAAATGTAAAGGGTGATTTTTGGACACGGTCACCCTGGACAGATGTTGACACAATAAATCAATCAACAAAAGTTATGAAATTCACTTGTAACATTAAAAAAATGAAATATTGCAGTAATATCAGAAAAGCAATAACAA
>ML841861.1:19399-30072 GCA_009831015.1 Picea engelmannii
TTTGGGAAGACTTTAGTTTTTTTTAAACCATCTATGTGCATTTTAAAAGGATGACTTAACATTTCATCAAGAATTCTATCAATAATTTCATCAAGCATTCTATCAAGCATTTCATCAAACAATTAGCATGCACACTCAAGAGATAGGAGAAAGAAGTCAAACCATTTCCTCCAGCCATGTGCCCTCTTCTGGTGCAAAACCTTGTGCCCTCCTCTTGTGAAAATCCATGTGCCCTCCTCTCGTGCATCTGTGCCCTCCTCCCGTGAAAATCCGTGTTCCCTAGATTCCTCCCGTATGCTCTCCTCCTATGCACCTCTCCCTCCTTCTCCTCCTTCTCCCATCCTCCTCTCCCTTCCACTCTGCATGCAAATCCATGTGCCCAATCCTCTCCAATCTGCATGTGTGCTCCTCTCCAATCCATGTTCCCTAGCCTCTCAAATCCATGTGTGCTCCTCTCCCCTCCAATCTGCATGCTCCTGTGTAGTGGTGAGTGTGATATATATATATATATATATTATAATATATAATCCCTAACTCATAGCCCCCGAGATATAGTCATGGATACATCCTTGGTGATGAGGGGAAGAAGGGATTCCAGGAACTACTCTATAACCCCCAATCACTATCAACTTGAACATGGTATACCCTTTGATCCCTATGACTCCTGAAAAAATCACCCCCAGTTAACATAGTGTGACCTCAAACACACTAAAAGATGAATACATTATGGTTCTGAACATATTAACATCATAATAGATTGACCCTTTTAATACACTATGACTCTTAACCCCTATAACCTTTGATCTCTTAATTCACCCTTTTTATTTATTTCAAATTATTATTATGATGCATTTAGAAAAGTATGAGGTTAATTAATATGTCATTTCTGGTCAAAAATATCTTTGGCATTAAAGTATCATGTCATGGTATAACATATCAATCACTATAACCCTCCTTGGACATAGTATACCCCCCAATCTCCATGTGTTGGAGTCGGAAGTCACTCCTGGATTGCTTGCAGGATCAGAGCCCGACGCCCCTCAGTTTTAATGTCACGATTTGTTTGGAAGGGGTGATCAAATGGAAGCAAACTCGGAACAATAGTCTCAACTCATAAACTAGGCCAGGCATGCATGAACGAGTGAGGTTTTGATAAAATTCAAACAGTGAGTTGCAATAAAGGGTGAGTAGGGAGAAGACTTCGTGAGAAGGGTGCAAGGGTCTGTTGTAGGCATCAAGCTTCTAACAGATTGTGAGAGTAGGCATCTGAAAACAAGATCATCTTACTTCCAAATGCAGGAAACCAGAGAAAACAATAATGCAACAATAAATAATTTATCATAACATAACTATGTTAATTCATGCGAAGCATTCGATCATGAACTCTCCAGCAAGAGGTGAAACATAGATGGAAAAGGAAAACTGTTTGTCATAAACCAAGAAATCTCAAACACTGATACATAACCCAGAAAGCTAGGATGTTTACTAAAACTTTACAGTCGGGAGCTTAGCTCTACCATCGATAGATACAAAAATGGCTAAAATGCCTTCATATACTCAAACTAACAACGACAACAAAATCGAGACGTAGCATTGAAAGCTTTGCATCTGCATGGCTTCTGACAACACGAAGTTGCAATCTTTGAATGGTTGTGCAACTAATGGAAGACGCGATCGATCTCCTGACAGTTTATTCGGCGAATCGACGTGCCTTTAATTCAATGCAGGACTTTGCATTATGGCGGAGACGATGTCTAACCACCACCAACTGCTTCAATAACTGCTTCTTGGGATTGAATACGACCTGGCCAACTCAGCATTTTGGGACATGGAAAAATCCTCGTGCTGCCACCTGGAATAACTGAATAGCTTGAAGGATGGGTATGGAGGCCAACGCGGGAAGTGGGGTATGGCTACGGAATGACGGGGACACAACCACAAGGAGGAAGTAAGAACGATGAGAGGCGAGAGAGGTGGCGGGAGAACAGCCGTGGCAGGCTTAATGTAGTGAGAGGCTGACATGGAGGGAAAGGGATACGTGGCGGGTGGTAAATGGATGATGAGACGAGGAAAAGGCCATATGGAAGAGTGAGAGAGGGGTGAATGGTGACACATGGCGGCAGGGGAAAGGTGGAAAGGGAGATGTCATGATGGAAAAAGGGCCCACACGGGTTAAAGACAAGGCAGCTGAGAAGGTCGGGGCCCCGCCTGAGCCATTGATCCAGGCTCCATGATTTCAGCCGTCGGAAGCTGCATCCATGATTCTGGACCCCCCCCCCTCTGCTTAAAGGTAGAAAGGCAGGGGGGGTCCAGAATTGCTTTCATCGTCGTTGATCTGGGTGAGCTAATCTGGGCCGTCGGAGAGGTGCGCCCCCGATTCCGGACCCCCCCCGCTTAAAGGTCGAAAGGCAAGGGGGGTCCGGAATCCAATATGCGTCGTTGATCCGGGCGCGCGAATCACTGCCACTCGATCATGCTCGTGACTTAATCTGGGGCGCATTATCGCCCGAAACTTTGGATAAGTGGGTTTTTAACCCCTTCTTTTGTGTTCTAGCCCCCCTTACAAGAAATATCGCTAACATTTGGCTCCACGGGGGATAGAGTCGTCCCTGTGATGCTCTAAGAACTCTTTTACAAACTTAGTGCCTTAGTTGTTGGGCTATGGAGTCATTTATTAGTCCGAAAAAAAAAATAGAAACAATATTTACAAAACAAAACAAAAAGAGCCGACTGCGGCTCACAGAAAACATTTTTTTAAGAAATGCCCATTTACTGGGCCACTGAAAACTTCATTGCCTTCCAGATCCTGCAACCTGTAAGTGTTGTTTGAAAATACTTCAAGGATCTTGAAAGGCTCGAACCAGAGGGCATCAAATTTACTGTGTTTTCCCTTTTCCTCTCTGGGTGCATCCCATTTGAGCACTAGATCACCCTGCTCAAATTCCTTCTTTTTGCTCTTCCTGTCAAAAGCCTGCTTGATCTTTTGCTGATGATTGTAAGCTCTGTCCAATACCTGTTCTATGATCTGCTGCACTTCCACCATCTAATGAATTCTTCTGAGCACATGGTTAGGTTCTCCTTCATAGTCCTGGAGGATATTGGCTACAGGAAAGGCAAGCTGAGTGGGGAAAACAGCCTCTATTCCATAAACCAGTTGGAAAGGTGAGATGCCCAGTGATTTTTTTGTTGTTACCCGATCAGCCCAAAGAGCAATTTTGAGCTTTGAGTCCCAAGCCATTTTATTATCCTCCAGTAGATTTTTGATAAGATTGATTAGGCTTTTATTTGAGGACTCTGCCAGTCCATTTCCCTGAGGATAGTAGGGAGTGGAGTGGATCAGTGATATCCCAAATTGTTCACAAAAATTGACCAGAGGCTCAGACCAGAATGGGGAAGCATTGTCAGTGACAATTTTGCTAGGGCAGCCAAATCTAGCTATGATGTCTTCCAGGAAGCTTATGATTACTTTGTGAGAAGTGCTTCTGGTAGGGACAGCTTCTATCCATTTAGTGAAGTAGTCAGTTGCTTTCATAATCCATCGGTGCTGGCCACTCGAAGGGGGATGAATTTCCCCGATGAAGTCCAATCCCCATTGCTGAAAAGGTGCTGAGACCACCACAGGCTTCAAAGGCAGGGATTTGAGCTGTTGCTTCCCCGAGAATTTCTGGCATTTGATGCAAGCTCTAATTTCCCTGCAGACATCAGGAAATAAGGTGGGCCAGTGATACCCAGCTCGGAGGACCTTGTGATTTGTGGTCTTCCAAAAATAATGACCTCCACAGAGACCGCTATGGAAGTCGAATATAACCTTCTGGGCCTGTTGTGGGTCCAAGCATCTCAGTAATATCCCCTGTGGGTCTTTCCAATACAAGGTTTGGTCAATGAGGCAATACCTGACTGCTTTAAGCTTTAAGGCACTAGCTTTACTTTTCCCCAATCCATCAGGAGGCTTCAATTATTGCAGAAAATACAGGATATCCTTATTCCAGGTGCATTCTGCTAGTGGTATAGTACTTTGGGAACCCCTGTTGGATGACTCAGCTTGCTCATTGATGAAGTTAATTCCCAAGGCTTTACAATTGGATTCAGCCAACAGCTTGGCCAAACCTTGCCCCTTTATCAGCTTGGTGGGCTTGATTTCCAGATCAAATTCTAGGATCTTGGCGATCCATTTTCCTCTTCTTCCGTCTATGTCAGGCTGTATAAGAATGTCCTTCACAGAAGCTAAAGGGACATATGCAATGATTTTTGAGTGTAAGACATAGACCCTGAAAGCTTTGAGAGCTTTCACCAAGGCATAAGCCTGCTTCTCCATGATCTCGTACTGGAGCTCTGCATCTCTCAGTGCCTTGCTAAAAAAGGCAATAGGCTGCTCCTACCCTTTATCATTTTTCTGCAACAGAACTACAGCCACTGTATCACAGGAAGAAAAAGAAAATACCAGAAAGTCTTTGGAATAATCGGGACTGACTAGCACAGGCACTTCAGTCAACGCCTTCTTTATTTGGACAAAATACTCTTTGGGCTCGGCATCCCATTTCACTTGATTCCCCTTCCTGATCATGGTTGTAATATGTTTCACCAATTCAGCAAAATTTGAAACAAACCTCCTCAGGAAATTAATCCTTCCCAAAAACGCCTGGACCTCTTTTTTAGACCTGGGAAGTGACAGGGCCTGAATTGCTTCTACCCTGTCGGGATCAATTCTCACTCCCTTTGCTGATACTATATGGCCTAACAGTCTCCCTTCTTGCATGGAAAACAATGATTTTTTGGGATTCAGGGAAAGGCCAAACCTGCGACATTTCTGGAAAACCTTCTTCAAGTGGAAGCGGTGCTCTTTATCAGTCTTGGAAAAGACTGTTATGTCATCTAGGTAAATTACCACGAACTTATCTTTCTCCCCGACGAAGGCTATGTCCATGGCTCGCTGAAATGTTGCTCCTGCGTTCATCAGCCCGAAAGGCATTTTGGCATACATGAATGTGCCCCATGGAGTGGTGAAGGTTGTTTTTTCCCTGTCCTCCGGCATGACTGATATTTGATTGTAGCCAGATAAACCATCAATCATGGATATTCTAGAAGCACCAGTGACCTTCTGTAATATGTGTTCCATGTTGGGCAGGGGATAATTGTCCTTCCTGGAACTCCTGTTTAGGTTCCTGAAATCGACACAGAGTCTGATTTCTCCACTCTTCTTCCTTACTGGGACCAAGTTGGCTACCCAGTCATAATATCTCAGGGGGACAATGATCTGAGCATCTAGTAGCTTCTTCACTTCCCTCTCCATGATAGGCAACAGTGTGGGATTTATCTGTCTCAACTTCTGCTTGAATGGCTTAGCCTCTTCTTTTAGTGGAATCTTGTGCTCAATGACTGATGTGTCATATGTATTGAGGTCTTCATAGGTCCATGCAAACACATCAGCAAACTCCCTTAGCAACTCAGTATATTAAGCCCTCTGCTCCTTGGTCAAACTCCTTGACAATTTGACACACTTGGGCTCCTCTGGTGTGCCTATGTTGCATTCAGTTGTCTCAGCATCATCACCTGAAACTCTACCCTTCACTGCCACATCGTTCCCGTCAAACAAACTTTCTAATGGGATTAGCCCTTTCGGAATGTGGTTTCTTGGTAGCTGAATGATCTGGTGATCAGCAATCTTATTCAAAAACTCCCCAGGGTGACGATCTGGTTTTCCTTCAATGTCGGGATCCTCATCTATGTGCAATGCAGAAAAGTTATCAACGGATTGAAGAAACTTTTCGATCTCTTGATCATCCTCGAATACCTTCCAATGCTTAACATTGTCTAGTACAGAGGGTCTGTATTTTATTTCAATATCGGACCTGATAGTGGGCAGCTCAGGAACTTCAAGCAGACTAGCTGTGAAAGCTAAACAATCGGCTGGGGCATTATCTTCCCTTGGAATGAAAGAGATGTTAAAAGCCAGGAAGAAATTATTCACAAGGTCCCATACCTCGTTCCTGTAACTCCTGAGTCGAGGATGCTTGGTATGATAAATGTTTTTTACCTACTGGACAATCAACTCTGCATCCCCAAACACAGCTATCTCTCTGACTTCCATCTACTGTGCAGCCCTTAACCCTAGAACCAGAGCTTCATACTCTGCCACATTGTTGGTGACTTCAAATTCCAGCCTTTATGATAGAGAGATGGTCTCTTGACAAGGGGACATGAATACTATCCCAGCACCCGCACCCATACTGGAGGATGCTCCATCAAATAACATCTTCCAAACAGAGGTGGTTGAAGGGGGTGTCTACTGATTAAGAATGGACTGCTTTCTGATCTGTAAAGGGGGTTCAAGGGTCTCAGTGAGCTGCAGTAAACTGGAGCCTAAATCAGTGTCCAAGGCATAGATGGGATGATTAGTGGGGTTTGCTTCATCACTGACAATGTAGGCTAGCTGGGCTTCTCTGTATAATCTCCAATGTTCCCCTCCAAACACTGGAATGGTGGCATATGTAAGATCCATCTGCAGGGTTCCCCCCAGTCTCTTAATCCAAGATCTCGACAACAGCATGCCAAACTTGGGGGGGACATCAACTACCACAATATCCATGACCATACTCTTCATGGGCAGCTGAAACAGGGAGAATACCAGGTCCTTGATGACTCCCAAACATTGTACCCTCCTGGAGTCAAAGGAATAGAGGTCATGATAGGCTCTGGTGACTTCTAATCCTAGCTCTTCCATGACGTCTTTAGGCATGAGGTTGTGGGAGGCCCCTGAATCCATTAGGAAATTGTGCAGCACTTTGTCATGTATGTTCAGGGAGGTGTAGAAGGGAGGGGATGAATCATCTCTTTCTTCTACCATGGGACCTAGGAAAACTGCAGGCTTTTCATCTTGGAGGTTTATGAAGTCTGTGGAAGGGCTTGAGTCTTCAGACTTCAAAAGGTTAGAGAAGCATTTTTTGAATTCCCCATGTTTAATTAACTCGGTGAGTGGCACAGGAATTCTGATCTTTTGGATCTCATGTTCGAAATTGAAAGAGGACATAGACTTTGGAATTTCTCTAATTTCAGGATCATGACATTGGACAATGGGAGAGAGGGGTTGGACCTTCTTACCTCTATGATTGTATGTTTCTTCATGAGCAGGTCTCTCTGCTATAGTGGGCTGCTCAGGAACTTCAGCTGTTGCTCCCCTTTTGTCGGATCTCAGGTTATATTTGCCTCGACCACCACTGGCTTTGTCTCCTTTTCTCAACTCATTCAGCTGACCATTCATGAGGGACTCTTCGTAAGCTGACTAGGTCAGATGAGGGAAAGGAGGAGTGACTTCTACAGAGTGGATTTTAGGTTCGGGCTCGTCTGTTTTCCCTTCCTTCTCCTCAGCTGCAAAATTGTTTTGGAAGGGAGCCTGAATTCTTTGGTCTTCTCCGTCTCTTCCTCTTTCTCTGTGCATAGTTGGGGGAGCAATATTATTTGGCCTTCTGAAACCCCCTTTATTTTAGGTGGTTCTGAGGGCCCTTATACATTTGATTTATTTCCACCTTCAATCTCTCCACCTCTTCTTTAAGGAAGTTCATTACTTGGGTCAGCTCATTTACTTGAGGGTGGGTCAATGATGGGCTGGAAGTTGAGGCTTTCGACTTTTCCTTTCTTCTGTCTGTGTCAGCCTGGTTTCTCAGCCTGTCGGCTGCCAATATGTTGGATTCTAATTCTATAGATGCATCTTGCATCTGAGCTAAAGAGGTGGCTCTTCTTTCTCTTAATACGGGACAGAAATCAGGGTCAAATGCACTAGCATATGAAATTTGAGCAGAGGCTTCTGAAGGCTTTACCTCTGCAGGAATCTTGTTATACATCTTATTGAATCTTTTGGAGAAGTCAGAGACAGACTCTCCTTCCATTTTCTTCAGGGACCCAAACTCCGTCATGTAATATATATAATCTTTTCTATCTCCCCACTGCCTCAGGAAAACATTATCCAAGGCTTCAATACCAGCAATAGATCTAGGGGCCAGTCCCCTAAACCACTTTCTAACCTCACCATCCAAAATCTGGACAAAGACTCTCATCGAGACATCTTCATTCTCAATATTGAGGTTATCTGCATAACTGTAAAAAGCAGCCAGGTGCTCTTGAGCAGTTATGTCTCCCTCCCCACTGAACTTGGGCATGTATTTCAAATAGTCTCCAACAGAGAGGGGATTCACAGGCTAGGGTAGGATTAAAGGAGCGTATCTAGCAGCGACTATGGCATCCATTTTGTTCAGAGGGGGATTAGCACCAGCCATATGGATACTAGGTAGAGGAGAACTCGGAGGAGAAGGAGTGTGAACGAGAGATGTCGGAAAAGAGGTCCTTAAAGGGGACAACGGGAAAAACAGAGAGAGGTCTAAGGGACCCGAATGTGTAGATGTTTCTCTCTGTGCAGCAGTAGTAATAAAAGGAGGAGTAGTGAAATCTTCTGAGGTCTGAGGATTTTGTGGAGGCATAGCTTCCAGGGAAGGGGGAGTGACAAGGATTTCTCCCTCTGATACTAGACCAGGAGGAGAAAACTCAGCAGGAACACTCCCGAAATTCAGAAAATGGGAAACCTCAGAGGAAGGACGACTAGGAAGCTGAGAATAAGACAATGGAGTTCTTATAGAAGGCGAAGGCGCATTACCTGTTTCAACGATGGACACTTCTTTCGCAGAGCTCTTTCCCCTTCTGCGCACTGCTTCCGAGTCAGCTCCTGGTGTAGCTAAAGGCAGGTGTGGATTAGACCTTGTGTGTCTGCCTCTCGAAGCCACAGTTGATAGAACAGGTTCTCCCCAGCGGAGTCATCACAGTGGAGTCGCCAGGTGCACATTAGCAATCTTCAAGTTCTGATATCTGATGCACCTTCAGAATCAGTTTAATCTTTGTCGTTCAATCCCATGGAATATATTCAACATCGTCCCCGGCAACGGCGCCAGAAATGTTGGAGCCGGAAGTCACTCCTGAATTGCTTGCAGGAACAGAGCCCGACGCCCATCAGTTTTAATGTCACGATTTGTTTGGAAGGGGTGATCAAATGGAAGCAAACTCGAAATAGTAGTCTCAACTCAGAAACTAGGCCAGGCATGCATGAACGAGTGAGGTCTTGATAAACTTCAAACAGTGAGTTGCAATAAAGGGTGAGTAGGGGGAAGACTTCGTGAGAAGGGTGCAAGGGTCTGTTGTAGGCATCAAGCTTCTAACAGACTGTGAGAGAAGGCATCTGAAAACAAGATCATCTTACTTCCAAATGCAGGAAACCAGAGAAAACAACAATGCAACAATAAATCATTTATCATAACAGAACTGTGTTAATTCATGCGAAGCATTCGATCATGAACTCTCCAGCAAGAGGTGAAACATAGATGGAAAAGGAAAATTGTTTGTCATAAACCAAGAAATCTCAAACATTGATACATAACCCAGAAAGCTAGGATGTTTACTGAAACTTTACAGTCAGGAGCTTAGCTCTACCATCGATAGATACAAAAATGGCTAAAATTCCTTCATATACTCAAACTAACAACAACAACAAAATTGAGACGTACCATTGAAAGCTTTGCGTCTGCATGGCTTCTGACAACACGGAGTTGCAATCTTTGAATGGTCGTGAAACTAATGGCAGATGCAATCGATCTCCTGATAGTTTATTCGGCGAATCGACGTGCCTTTAATTCAATGCAGGACTTCGCATTATGGCGGAGACGATGTCTAACCACCACCAACTGCTTCAATAACTGCTTCTTGGGATTGAAGACGACTTGGCCAACTCAACATTTTGGGACATGGAAAACTCCTCGTGCTACCACCTGGAATAACTGAATAGCTTGAAGGATGGGTATGGAGGCCAATGCGGGAAGTGGGGTACGGCTACAGAATGACGGGGACACAACCGCAAGGACAAAGTAAGAACGATGAGAGGCGAGAGAGGTGGCGGGAGAACAGACGTGGCAGGCTTAATGTAGTGAGAGGCTGACATGGAGGGAAAGGGATACGTGGCAGGTGGTAAATGGATGATGAGACGAGGAAAAGGCCATATGGAAGAGTGAGAGAGGGGTGAACGGTGACACTTGGCGGCAGGGGAAAGGCGGAAAGGGAGATGTCATGACAGAAAAAGGGCCCACACGGGTTAAAGACAAGGCATCTGAGAAGGTTGGGGCCCTGCCTGAGCCATTGATCCAGGCTCCATGATTTCAGTCGTCGGAAGTTTCATCCATGATTCCAGACCCCCCCCCTCTGCTTAAAGGTAGAAAGGCGGGGGGGGTCCAGAATTTCTTTCATTGTCGTTGATCCGGGCACGCTAATCTGGGTCGTCGGAGAGGTGCGCCCCTGATTTCGGACCCCCCCCCGCTTAAAGGTATAAAGGCAAGGGGGGTCCAGAATCCAAAATGCATCGTTGATCCGGGCGTGTGAATCACTGCCACTCAATCATGCTCGTGACTTACTCTGGGGCACATTATC
The DNA here is from genome assembly GCA_009831015.1 of Picea engelmannii. Lineage (NCBI taxonomy): Eukaryota > Viridiplantae > Streptophyta > Pinopsida > Pinales > Pinaceae > Picea > Picea engelmannii. The sequence goes on from ML841861.1 coordinate 29,858, forward strand.
GCCTGAAACTTTGGATAAGTGGGTTTTTAACCCCTTCTTTTGTGTTCTAGCCCCCCTTACAAGAAATATTGCTAACACCATGAACCTTGAATTAAATGGTCTCCCCTAACCCAATCACCCCCTCACACATTATAACCCAAATAATCATGTTAACCCCTAAGGCACTATGGCCACTAACCATTAAGCCACTAATATTCTATGACCACTAATAATTA
>ML841861.1:49345-65989 GCA_009831015.1 Picea engelmannii
CCGTTATGTTTTTTGGGAGTCCCGAGGGTGAGGTCAAGAGTGAAAAGGAATCATGCAAATGAGGCTCAAACTCGTAATCAGGAAAAACAAAAAGGACTCCCGAGCCTACATTCATTAGTGACAGCATGGACACCATAACACAACCAAGATCTACCTAGGGCATCCATGTTCCACTAAGCTCTACCACCAAATTGTAACACTTCTAAAGCAGCAATGATGGTATGTGTCGCAACCTGATGGGATCGATCCTATGGCAAAGGGATAAATACAGCAAGATACAAAATTTGGGGTGGAAACCTAACCTACATGCTCAAGTTGATCATCTGGGGTTTTTCCCATGGACCATCAAAAGTGACCCAAAACTCCAAAAAATGTCCTAATACCCTATCATACCCTTCCAACGCAACTCCTGAATCACACTAAATGGTTTTTAGTTTAAAGAAAATGATAAGAGGGGCCAAAAAAGTGACAAAAAGGGGCCAAAAAGTCTATAAATAGAAGTTGGCAGCTCATTATCACCATTGCTAATTTGGGAATTGACTCTGGAGCGAAAAAACCCCTTTGATAAAAGTGGTGATTCTGGGAGCTACATGGACAAAACGACCATCCGTTTGGACCAAGTAAGTATAAGATCTCTCCTCTTACAATTTAAATCTTTATTTATGCTTTTGGTTTCAAGTTTTGGGGGGGCGTTGACCTTCAAAAGGTCGTCCCTAGGTCCATGCGGGTTGTCTTATGATAGGCCATGTGTACATTCGGGTAGAGGAAAAACTGCATGCGTGTACACGCGACTATCATCATTACAGCCTACGTGGACCCCTTTATTTAATGAAAAAAATTAAGAAAACAAGGGTTAACCCTCCTAATCTTGGTGTTTTGCAGGATGTATGTTCACTGAAGGGAAAGAGAGCATGAGGAGGTTAGTGAGTTGGTCGGGGAAAATCCTAATGTTGTTGTTGCCTTAATGCAATGCGGGCTACTCAAGTTCTTCCTATGTCCTTTTATGTAGGCACAACCTAGGCTACTGAATGCCTTGGTTGATTATTGGCATCTCGACGTAGAGGCCTTTATGTTAGAGGGGTAGTCACTGGTGCCTACGACAGATGAAATATATTTTTTGACTGGCCTCTCCAGGAGAGGGGAACCAGTCAATTTTCGGACATTTCCTTTGAGGCCTCATAACATATCGGAATTGATAGGACTTTATTGTGAGGTTGGTACAGACCGATCGAGCTCACAGGTGCCCATAAGCAAGATCACAGAATTATCACTGCAGGCGATTGTGTTGCTTATTGGGTGGATGACTGGTTCTGTGGCTCTACATCAAGTGTCCCATGCACAAATGAACTGTGCAGTCCAGTGCTAAATGCACAAATATTTGACTAGAGCACTACACTACTAGATTGTATAAAGAGGCAGCTGACAGATTGACAGTCGCAGGCGCAGAGGAACTTCAAGTTTGGGATGATTCTATTCTCTTTCTTCTTTGAAAGAGTTCTAAGTTTCATTCCTCGAGTGGTGGTATGAGGACATCAGGCCTCTCTTCCTGCAGTTTGTAAATGGGCAGTGTTACTGCCACGACAGGGTGGTGGAAGGACCAATGAGTCCTTTGATGATGATTTCTTTGCTTGGTTGTCGCAACAGATCCCAGTCATAGAGAATTACCCTTATGCTAGGATTGATTTCTTGATATATCCTGAGATACTGGTACCTCCTGACGAGGAGCGAGGAGAGATAGGTAAGTTTGCATTGTTGTTGTTTTTTTTTTTTTTTTTNTTTGTGAAACATCTGTAATTTTATTTTATTTTATTATTATTATTATTATTATTTTTATTTTTATACCAGAGTATTTGAGAGATATGTGTCTATTATGTGCAGATGTGGGACTAGTATGACCTACGGATTATGCGAGGAACAAGCGTCATCCTCGGCCAGGGGCCGCACCTGCCGCCACAGGGGGACTAGCAGCAGTAGGAGAGCTTCTAGCCGGTGAGGCTGAGAGGGTTTTGAGACGAGTCGAGCGAAACTTTAACTCACTCACCCGCACAGTCCCTATGGTAGAGATTGAGGATCTGCCACCATCTATGCAGCCTCATGTATTGGGGGCACCCCGGACATGGGTCCAACTATTTCGGTGTTTGGCAAACATTGTTGATCATTATAACATGGCCCACAGGCCCTAACCTTAGTTAGTCTAGACTTTTCACGTGCCAAGAGAACTACTTGTATATATGTTTTGAGGGCATAAGCCCCATGACTCGTTACTGGTCATATTTTTGAGGCGCTTGCATCCACCTATGTACTCTGATGATTATGATATTATATATGGATTTTTATGTCTTTTTGTGTCTTATGGATCATATTTGTCTTTAAAAATGTATTTACATGTTTATGTGTATATCTTTTTATATGTGTGTGAGATGCGAGTCTAAAATTTGATTAGCTAGAGTATCTATAATTTGGTTTAATCTCCTAGGAACATGAAATATGTAATATAATCAAATCTTCGTTCTAAGAGACATACCCTAAGGAATCGTTGGTGTAAAGTCAGATCATGAACACGGTAAACTCTATTTAACTGAGACACAACTAGTTGAGCATCTAAATAGACCCAGAGATGAGAGATACCAAATTACAGGGCATCATGAAGCAACTCAATAACTGCATTGTACTCAGTGACATTTTTTGCAGTGTCACCTAAGCATATACCTCCAGAAGATAATAACTAGCCTCAAGGTGTAAAAATTACCCAAGTTGCAGAGGCAAGCCTCCGAGTGTGCCGGCTAGCACCATCTGCATACCCAATGAACACCTCTGATTCACTTGACATCTGCCACAGTGATGAAAGATAACATCAAAAATGACACGTCCATAATACTAAAAGAAACTAGAAAGTAATAGTACAAAGACTATACATATGTTACAAAAAGTTACCCAAGGTGACCTACCTATGAGTGATACTTCTTGAGGTAGAGCCCATTTCTAGGCTCCGCCAAAGCATTTCACTCAAGGTCGACCAGATGATAAATGCCCTTTTTTAGAACCTCTTTTATGATGAAAGGTCCGAACCACATGGGTTTGAATTTTCCTACCCCCAGGGGGTCCTTATCATGGTCATAGACCAGGACAAGATCGCCTTCAGAGAAAATATGAGGATGAACAAACTGATCATACTAACACTTGACTTTATGTTTGTGAGCCTCATTGGCCAGGGTTGCATCACAACGTTGTTCATTGAGTCGCTCAAGGTATAATAATCATTCTTCAAGTGGAGAAGTGTCTGGAAATAACTGTAATGCCAACTTTAGGGACGAGATCTGACATTCGATAGGTAAGACTACTTCTAGCCCATAAACGAGTTGAAAAGGTGAGAAACTAGTTGCAGTCTTAATAGACGTTCGGTAAGCCCATAATGTCGAGTATAACATCAAATGCCAATTTGGCTTTGTTGAGTTGATCGTTCATTGTAGGATGGTCTTAAGAGATTTATTTACAACTTCCACCTAACCATTTGCTTGGGGGTAGTAGGGTGACGAATGTTCTTTCCACAACCCAAGATTTTATGTTAACTCGGTCATCATCTGGTTCTAAAAGTGACTACCATGGTCAGTGACAATCTCTCTCAGGATGTCGAACCTTGCTATTATCTGGTTGAATAAAAATAGAGTCGCAGTCGCTCCATCATCTTTAAACATTGGCATAGCTTTGACCCACTTCGTGAAGTAGTCTATGGCTACAATGATATAATGGTGCCCCCTTGATGAAGGAGGGTTTCATGTAGTGTAATCAATCCCCCATTTGGTGAAGGGACCAACTATGATGACAGGAAACATGGGAGTGGGATGTGCCCTCATATTCCAAGAGAAGATCTGACATGGGTGGAACTTTTTGACTGATTCAATACAATCTTTGATTAGTGTCGGCCAGAAGTAACCTACTCATAAAATATTTTGGGTTATTTCCAACCCAGAAAAATGACTGCCACATGCTCTAGTATGGCAATCATTAAGCATGATAACTGCTTCTTCGTGAGTGAGACATCGGCATAGGATGAAGTCTACACCTATTCGATACAACGTATCGTCGAGTATGAGATAATTCTTGGCCTAATAGTGTATACGTCGATGCTCATCACGAGAAGCAGAGGTGGGGAACTTCAAAGTCTGGAGATAGATAAGTATATCTTCGTACGAGGGATCCAAATATGTGATCAAAAACATATCTCCTCTGATAGGTGACTCTTCGGGCTCAACATCACCTGACTCAACCGGAAGTTCAGAAATAAGTTCTGGAAAGACTAGCGACTTTTTGGATTTCACTAAAAGGAAATCTAAGTCAAATTCCTAGAGGATGACTATCCATCTACTGATATTTCCACCTATTACCCATCATGTCAACATGTACTGGAATGGATTCACAATAGCAATGATGGTGGTCTTGCAAAACAGAACATAATGACGAAACTATTGAACAGCATGGACTGTTGCCAACGCAAGTTTTTCGATATGAGAATAATTGGTCTGACTAGGCCTCGGCTCATGTAATAGATCACATATTCTAAGAACAAATCATCTTCCTGAACTAAGACTATGCCGATGGTTGACTCTATGGAAGCTAGGTATAATAAGAAATCTTTGCTATAGTTAGGTGGCCGAAGCAGAGGGGCAGTTGTGAGGGCATGTTCCAATTCTTTGAAAGAGTGTTGCACGGCATCGTCCCAATAAAAAGAAACGTCTTTCTTCAATAAGTGCATAAATCCCTTTGTGATCTTGGCATAGTTAGCAATGAAATTCCTTAAAAAATTTGCCTTGCCCTGTGGACTCTGAAGTTGAAGGATTGTGCATGGGGGAGGCAACTAAATTATTGCCTCAACCTTGAGAGGATCGACCATGATCCCTATTGTTGACACTATGAAACCTAAAAAATGTCCTGATGTTAGGCAAAAGCTGCACTTGTTTGGATTCAAGTGAATCCGGAAGTAGCGACATCGCTCAAAGATAATTCGGAGGTGTGTGGGATGATCCGTTCTCTTGCGATATCGAGATGCTAAATCATCTAAATAGAGCTCGACTATATGCTTGAGATCATGGAAAGAAAAAGACATGGCCCGCCGAAAGGTTGTTCCATCATTTTTGAGACCAAATGGCATCTTACAATACGCGAATGTACCCCATGGACAAATGAATGTCATTTTGTGCTGGTCTTCGGGTTTGATTTATATTTGATTATATCCCAAAAAACTATCCATGAAAGAGAAGGCCTCGCAACTCGCACATTCATCAATTATCTGGTCGATGAATGGTGTGGGAAAATTATCTTTTGGATAGGCCTTGTTCAAATCACAGAAGTCCGTACATACACGAATTGTGCCTTGTTTCTTATTGACCGACACAGGATTTGAAACCCATTGGGTCAAATGGATAGGATAGATAAAACTGGCTTTTAGCAGTTTCTCAACTTCAACCTTAATGGCTATTGCTTTCCTGGGATTAACTGGACAAAGCTTCTTCCGAACAGGTTTGGCATCTAGATAAGTTGTGATTTCATGTTCGACTATTTTTGGATCGATGTCTAGCATTTCCTTGTAAAACCAGGCAAAAACGTTGTGGAATTCTTTAAATAGATCTGTGTAGATTTGAATCTCTCCAGGGGAACAGTCAGCTTTGATGAAAACATTCTCCACAATGCCAGGGATTTTGTAGATATTGATTGGTATGGTTTCAACGATAGTTTCCATATTACCCTTGGCATAAACCTCATGTGTAGCTAAGGGATTAATAGGACAAGACGTATCTCCATTCATAGTCAAGGTGAATTCTCCAACTTTGATTCTGCTTAACTCTGGGAGGAAGTATGATATGTGATGGAGATCGTCCCAGGGTTTGTCTAGAATAGTCATTGCTTCAATTACTACTTTGTTGGAGGGAAAGACTAAGTCTAACAAATCGGTGTCAACAAGAGAACCTTGAGCCCAAATAGGCTCTAGAGACGGATCTAACTCTTGTGTAGGAGTTGGATCTGTGCTGGCCAAAGCTTGCTAGACTAGAGAGTACACTAATTCAGCTGCGGACAAGGGAATGGACATGCCTAGGTGCCCTGCTCCTTCCATCATGGTCGATGGGGAAGGAAGTATCCACGGATTGTTGAAGTAAGTCATGCGAAACGATGAAACTTGGAAAATCTCAACCTTATGGTGGTCGAATATGAACTTGACATCGCCTTGAGGGGGCAGGTAATCGAAAGTACCCATCAAAGATGGGCACAAACCAACCCCTATGTTGACCACGCCTGGTTGGGGATTATCAATCATCGGGACCGTGGATACCCCCAATGAAGGGTCGGGTCTGGAGAAAGACAATTGATCAATGGTCACAATCCGATCCTCGTGTGGAAACAACAAGACCCAAAAAACTGTAGCAACCTCTGCTTGCATGGCGTAAGTCCAACTCCTTCCTAACAAGATATTGTAGTTGAGAGATGCATCGACTACTTCTACCTCGACGCACACGATCTTCCCTCCTAACTGCATGGGGAAAAAGGGAATGATACCATGTGGTCGGAATGAACGACCGTCGAAAGCATTGAGAAGAGTAGGTGATGGAGATAAAACAGGTTGGCCAATGGCCTTCCAACATGCCAATGACATAATGCATGTCGAGGCACCCTCATCAACCACCGTGCAGAAAATATTCCAAGTAAAAGTTTTCATGGGGTGAGCCACTACTATCTGAAATGCTACGTGGGAAGGTAGATGAGGTTTTAAGTTGGTTGTATCCAGCATGATGGTACCCAAATTACAAGTCTCGGTAGATCCTAAAGCAGCTAACAAAGCTTTCCTCTGGGAAGGGAAACTTTGGAGGACCTCCAAAGCGAACATCACACAAGGGGTTTGAGACAAATCCTCCACCACAGAATAGTTCTGGGCGGCCCTTACGTTTGGTTTGTGAGAATATTTTTTGAACGTGCCTTTTGGGATGTGTGTCATTGTTTTTCCCAAATTCTTATCGATCTGGAGAGGAAGAGATGGGAGTTTAGCTTCTTTGCCTTTCTCAGAAGTGCTTGGTTTATTGTAGTCATGCACTCTAGTTGATATAAAAGCATCACCCTTCATCATATACACATTCATGAATGCAGGATAGTTCGAAGATGGAGAGGTTCCTTGACTACCCCCTTCCGCACTTGTAGAGGCTTGGATTAGGTTCTTCCCATGTTGAAATGGATTGGCTAACATGGCAGTCTATTGTTGTTTCACAAACTTTTGGGCCTCTGCAAGTCGAGGACATTGGTGGGTCAGGTGGTCTTCTGCGCATAGGTTGCATGGATACCTCACCTTTCGTTTCTCAGTGTTTCCCCCACCAGCATTGTTATTGGGTTTCTTATCCCCCTTACCCTTCTTTCATTGTTTTTCTTTCCTTCAGGCTATTGGGTGGCCTTTGGATTTTTCGATTGCACTGTGTTTACATCCAACGTTTTAGTAGGGGAGTAGCCAAAATAGTAGTTTGGCTGACCGTTGTGTGTTGTATAGACAATTGTTGCAATTGCTTCATCAATTGCTTAGCGGGATTTGTTTGTGCTGAACCAACAATACTATCAACATGTGGTCCAGCTCTCTATCTGGTTTTATCAAGTATTGAGTGTGGCGCATCTGGTAAGATCTTGTATAATAAACCAGACTGAGAATAGATTAGCTCAAGCTATTGATCTCTCATGATGGCGTCTTCTTCGGAAAACACTCCTGACGTCGTGACATCCTTGGATAACTATGGGACCAAAGACTTAATGAACCACACGAGTAGGAATGTTGGTGGGACTGGAACCTTAATTAAACTCTTCTGGCATCTCCATTCTCAGATGTGATTAGAGATATTGTCTGCTTTTGTCTGTGCGAAATTGGCCATCAATTTTTTGCCAACGTCGTATCTCACAGGTAATTGGAAATGGTTTAGGAAATCCATTGCCAATTCTCCAAAGGAAGAGTATCTTGAGCGGTCGAGTTCAATGTACCATTTTGCGGCACTCCCAATGAGAGTACGTTGAAACAATCGCAACTGTACGGAATCGTCTTTCAATGAGTTAGACGAGCACCAAAGATGGAAGGTGGTCACATGATCTCCTGGATCTTCATTAGGCTTGGCTTCGAACTTTGGTATGTCCGAAGGAAAATTTGTCAGCATAGGGGGCCAATGTGGATCGTGACAAATAGGGTCATTCAACAACCTCATCAAATCTGGAAAATGCAAGGTTGTCAGGAAAGGTAGTTTTGGTTGTTGGTGATAACCATGGAAAAAGGGACTTGGAATTTGACTAGCACCAGGTTGCCAGGAAAATTTCAGTTGTTGGCCTGGGTTCTAGTAAAAAGCATGGCCATGACTAGCATATGGGTTCTGCATGTGAGGAGACATCATCGATTGATTCCCAAAATAGGGCGTAGAGGGTTGGGCGTGCATTACATTCAGAGAAATTTGGGAAGGGTTGCCCCATGCCGATCCCATGGGGATAGGCATAGTACCTTGTCCGAGGTTCCATTGGTTGTGAAAAGAATTGCCCCAGATCGACATTCTTGATGAGGGAACTGATCCCTACCAAGAATTCCAAGGCCCTGATGTGGAAGAAGTTCCTAGGTTTCCCCCCTGTGCAGGAATAGTACCCTACATATGAATAGGTTGTCCGTAACCGGGATTGCCCCCAGTCAGGAAAGTAGCTGACGAGAAAACATTTTTACCAAATGCACCGAACAAAGAAAATGGTTTCGAACCTACCGTCATATTATGCAAAGGTGGTCCTTGACTCCCTACTCCAAATAAACTATGGTGTGTAGGTGGCCCGACAGACTGCTAGTGGGTACCACCGAGTGAATGGGATGAAGGAGGTATATGACCTCCCCCATAAGGGAAAGAATTAAAAGGTGCTGAAGTGCCCCCCATGTGGCCTTGCAGAGGAGCATTAGAGCTTCCTACCCCCAGACCCAAAATCTATGAAGTGGAGTAGGAAAGTACAGGACTTGTACCTAAGCTAGGCATCCTGTATGAGAACGGAGGCCCTGTCGCACTTGCTGTGAAAGGGGATGCGGCCGCCGCCATAGAAGAGATCGGACCACTGTGCGAGGTAGAGGTGGTTGAGACCATGGTTGGAGTTTCATATGGACCAATAGATTTCTCTCCAAATTCTAAGACGGTCGTTTCCTCCGGATGTTGGTCGGGTACAATTTCTTGTGACCTGATCGCTTCAAAAGACCCTTGTTGGTCTAGCTTTTAACTTAGTGGTGGCGGAGGTGGCTCTAGTTTAACTGGTGATAGGCCTAGAAGCCTTCGTGACCAACAAAGCTCATGATCCTCCACTGTGTGAGAATATCAAAGACACCCTAGGTCTTTCTATTCATTCAAAAAAACAACACACACTAAAAACGTCTCTCCAAGATAAAACAAGCAAACACTAAACTAATTGGAAGAACAGTTACAACAACCAACACTAGAGAAACTTATCGGTGCAAGTGAAAATCAAACATGGAAGAACCCTCTGGGTATACTCTACAAATCTAGGCCCGATGTCTATCCTAGGTACCGTGGTATACCCCCGCAGTCACCTATGTATGTCTCTAAAAAGATAGGCAACTAGGTTGCCAGTGCACGAACAGTCACCAGGCTGGTACAGTTGAAAGTCGGGTAGACCACAATAAGCAGGGTATCGAGCTTGAAACCTGTCAAGGTTATTGAATGCAAGTGGTATGGAAAACAACTGAGGACCTCGAAAGGATTTGAGACCCACGAAGCTCTGTGGCAAATGAAATCGACGGAATCCCAAGACAAGCCCTCTATATGTGTTCTCCACTACGATTGGTCTAGCTTTGGAGGGGTTATCTCCACTACATTTCCGCACGCGACCTCGTGTTTATCCCCTGTGTTAGAAGGGGGTCCCAGATAAATTTCACGATACTGGACTTTGACACTCCCTAACTCAGACTCCAATGTTTGATTTTAATGGCCTTGAAGAGTTTTCTCTCCAACCTAATTCAAGGCCCTAACCATAAACTAGTTGGTTGACCCTACAAACACAAAAAGTCTAATGAATTTTAGATTTAGTGTTATTTTTTATGGATTGTCTTAATTCAAAGGTTATGAAAGTGAAACTAGTGATGTTTGAAAGATGAAAGCAAAATAAACAAAAAGATGGAAACAAAATACCTTCACTTACCTCAAATCTTAAACAACTTTTCAAACTTAAAAATTTTCTAAGATCTTTGAACAACAAACTCAAAGAAGGATTTCACTCAACTATGAGCTACTTATGATCTAAGTAAACCGTCAAGAACTTATGAAAGAAAAGGCTTTTCCCTGGTTACTAATGCAAAACGACACTTTTTAACCAAACAAAGAAATAAAAGATTTTTTTTTTATTTGAATGCTCACAAAGCAAAAAGGAAAAATACCAGCAAGTCAAAACCAAGAAAACTTTTGGCCTAAGAAAAAATCACAAAGAGTCACTTTAAAAATCACACAGAAAAAAATTAAAATTGGACTCTCGCACTTGTCTAAAAACCCTATAAAAGAAAATTTTGAGGAAAAATTCTTAATGAAAAAGAAAGTTATTGTTGTGATCAAACCTAAGTTACTAACTGCTATGAAAGAGACCCAAAAACCTAAGAGGTATAACTCTTGTCAAAGGAAAGGATGATTGCCTCACCTTCAACAAAAAATTTCTCCACAAGCACACTGCTAATAGTTTAATAGCAAGCGTGTGCACGCAATCTATGTAAAGTCAGAGCGTGTGTACGTGCATGCTGGCCTTATACAGGCCATGTTTATCTCTTAAACTCTGAGACAAATGAAAGGCCAATCAATACAGACCAGGCAAAGACCATTGGTACTGAGAACCAGGATTTCTTGAAGACTCAGACACTTACTTTAACAGAAAAAAGAAAACAATTCAAGGAAAAATTCATAGAACAAACCAATCTGAGGTGAAACCTAAGCTATAGACTGCAAACAACAAAGACTAGAAAGAGTTCCAGAAAACCCCTGAGAAGGACTATTTCTGACAGGGGAGAGGATGACTGCCTCTCTAAAAGAAATTTTCCGGAATCATACATGTGACTGACACTTCCTCAGCTAGTGTGTACATGCGGGCTGTGAGAAGGTAGGGCATGGGTACACGTGTGCAGACCTTGTACATGTCACGTGTACCTCTATGGATCTCAGAAAAGAAAAAAAAAATGTAGTCAAGAAAAGAAATAGAGATAATTGGTATGGAAGACTAGAATCTCTATTAGCTCATACTTTTGCAAAAACTTTAAAAACAAGGAATGAAACCAGTTTTTAAAAATACCCAAAAAATATTCCTAGAAACCCTAGAGATCCCCAGTATGGTCACCAATTCTGTTGTGAGTGGGAAATCCCTCTACAGACTAGCACTTAGGGTTTTATCATGCATGCATAAAAGACCTAAAGATTCCTACTTTCTACCATCATCCCAAACCTAATCCCCATTATTCTTAAGAAAATACGTAGTTAAGAAAATCAAGTGAGCATACCTTATTTCGGGTGTTTGATATCAATCCTTCTTCACGCTTGGTCACTCTTTGAATATAGCTCTCCTCCCAAGGCTGACCTGCATTCACACAAGACAAAAATGGAACTCCACATGCATTTGATCTATAGATTAATGGGTTAGAGATTTAATCAACATGTACGCAATAAACAATGAAAACCTCATATGGTGGGACAGGAAAAGTACTTCTTTATTATTAACTTCACTTAATCAACTTACAATGATGAAGTCAACCACTGCTCCACGAACCTGGTCCTGGGATCCTCTTCAATTGTCCTCCAACTTCTTTTCTCTATACTTCTCTTTTCACAAGGATGGCTAAAGGTTGGGACAAGGGGAATGCGCATTTGGGTATAGTTTCTTTACTATGATTCTCCTCTTCCAAATGGGACCCCTAGCCCTTCTTTTATAGGCTAGAAGAAGCTAGGTATTTGGTCAAACTTTCAGCCATGCATGGAAGAAAGGTTTAGTTAACTTACCCAAAGTTGTGTGTTCCATCAGCAACTTTCCTTTTTTCATGCTTTTGTAGGTACATGCGGGTTGTCTTGGGTCAACTAGCATGTACACACATGCAATAATGGAGCAGGGCATGTGGGCCTTCATAAAAGGGGTTTTTAAAAAGAATTGTTCAGCAGTGTTTTGGCAAAGAAGGAATCTGAGATGGCATGATGCCAGGTAAGCATGTCTGGTGCAAATTAGGGTTATAACAATATGAACATGTATATAATTCTGCGTTGCAGAATGTATGTTTATGTTTTTAATTAATGACATAGTTGTGTCAAGAGAAATTTCGGTGGAATTGCTGGTAAATGGTATGAGAGATGATGACTAGAGAAATTTTTCCAAGTAAAATTGCCCAATAGGTGGCTAGGGGTGTTACATACTAACTATTCAATCATGTGAATAAAGGATGCAAGCAAGTTGTTGTTTTCCCACAACTTATTCATATATCCATATAACAAAAATTGCAAAGTACTCATATGAAAATCAAACATGTATACTCTAGACTCCATTTTATCAAATTGAACAGAAAATCATAATGTGAAACTGCTTTAACATAGAGACATAACATGCTGCATTGATCATTCAGAAGATAGAGACCTGGTTCATGTGAACCAAGGATACAAATAGGGTGGCATTTTCCCACACTTTAATTGTGTCCATATGTTGAAGTGGTTTTAAGTTGTGATTTTTTGGCATACAGTTTGACTTACTATCCTTTAGTTGTATCTGCAACGGATTATATATTTAGCTTCTTGGGAATTAAGAATAAGCCTTGAAAAAATTTCTTGTCTGGTATGGTCAATCAAAGTGCCAAAACTGACAACTGATAAAAAAAAAAAAAAAAATCTTCATTTTCAAAGGAAAGATACCAATACTACCTTAATCATGTTCAATTTAAGTGTATTATCACTGTATATTTAGGGTAGATTGTGAACCCTATTCAAAACATAATACCACTATACTTAGAACTGAGTGTGTTAACCAGAGATACCATAGAGAAAATTTTATGTGACAACAAGTTTATTCAATGTTTTATACAATCTCGTGGTATTCACCATATATACTACAAGTAGATTTTCCAAGCAAAGCAAGTGGAAAGTGACCAATGTTATTAACTTTCTAATGCATTCATTTCAATACAAAACACAAATAATGAATCTATGTAATTCCCTAGAATCACTTTTAAGTTGGTGTATTTTCACCATATGACCCACTATAATTTATGCATGATGAGAAACATGTAATATGGCCCATGGATATGGTGACATGTATGGTTTAAAAGCCAATGTTTGGTCATTTAGAATGAAATTTTTGGTTTAGTGTTTGCAATTGTGACTTACTTGGTGTGCATTACTTATAATGATGGCATTATGATTAGCATTAAAAGAGAGTGAGTCCTTTGATAGGTGAGCTCACTTTTCAATATGATTTGGCTACTTCAAACAATAGCTTGAAACATGAGCCAAGGATTATACAATGATCACGAACTTTAGAGTTGAGAGGTTGAGGAGATATAAATCCCACAACGTTTTATTATTGTGGAGCTCAATCTTGAGTACAACACTTATTGACCTATATTTCAATAAAGCTTCCTTGACCTATCACATGTACATAACATGAAGATTCCTTTATGCCATATTGTGCTTGTCATTGCATACTATTTTTTATGCTATATTTGCTAGTTATGGCACCCACATAAATTTTTAGAGGAATAACATTGTTTATGATTGTTGTTTTGGATGAACCTTTGATGTAAACCTAAGTACAAAGAAATGGTTGAATGAGATTGATCACTATGCTAATGAAAATGAGAAGTTGCTTGTTGGTAACAAAATGATGTGACTACCAAGAAAGTAGTTGATTATCAGACAACCAATATTATTTCATATGTTAACTGCTATCATGTAAAATATGTGTGGAATTTATTTTTTGTTCATAGTCTCTATTGTGTGGTCTTGAGTAACAATGGTGAGGCTTAGTTTTTTCTTTTTTTTTTCCTAGTTTTTGTTAATTTTCTTTCCATCTTAAATGTAGTTCTATAGAAATAGCATACATTTCTTGTTCATAAAATCCTTTTTACCAACTTAATGGAATTTATAATTATTCTTGCCACATGAAGTGACAATGAGGGATCTCCAATAAAATCATACCCAAATACTCTTTGTACAATTAATTTTCAAGATACATTCAAGGAGTGATAAGGTACCAACTATGAATAGTATTGCATGGTTGAAAATATTTTCTTCTTGAAAAAAATGGTCCAGTTGATTGTCTTGATTCTTAATTACATATTATGTTCTCTATCAACAATTTTGAAAACAAATTAAATGGGAAAATATCAACATTCTCACAAACTAATGAGGGTGCTAGTGGGAAAACCCCCCTATAACTATACTAGGGTTTAAAGTATTGACAGAGCAAATGACTCCCTAAAAGTCAATCTGATTTCTACACTACCCCAAACATTCCAAAATATATGAACATAAAACAGTGAAAGAGTCAGTAGAAAACTGTACCTTTTATCCAACGTTTGGTGTTGATATCCTCAAGCTCTATAGCTCGCAAGGCTGCAAGTCTCCTCCCAAAGCTGACCTGCATCCACAACTAGGAAAACAAGGCTACACACATGCTATTTCTATTCATAAATTAAGGTTAGATATACATTTTTATGTCTAAATCAAAGAAAATACATAAAAAACATCATTTGGGGAAGGGAAAAGAGATTCTTTTATTCATTAATCAAATATTGAAGCTTACAACAATTGCAGGTTGACGCTCCACGAACCTGGTCTGGGATACTCTTAACAATGCTCCAAGTGCACCTTCAATAAGCCTCTTCTCACAATATACTGATCACCTCAAAGGGAATGGAATGGATTGTATGGGAGAAAAGGGGCTAGAGAGGGAATGTTGAGGCAATAACTCACAAAAGGCTGCAAATGCTTGGGCAAGGAAGGAAAGGGATTTTGGGTAGAGTTTCACCATTCTAATGCTTGATTGTGGAATGAAACCCCAAGACCTCCTTTTATATGACAAAAGGATAGTTATTTGGTTGGGGGACGGGCTATAACAGGTGAATTGGTTGGGAAACCTCCAATAGCCCCTAAATTCCACCAAATTCCTTACAATTTTTTAATTTTTGCAACTTTTGGAGGTATACACGAGATTTTTAGTGTGAAGATATTGTATGTACGTGGGATGTGTAGAATTAAACAAGTGTATGTATGCATACATTAATGCAACAAGACACGTACATTATCTAAAAATTGGTTTTTTAGATAGAGTTCCTCAGTAGTGATTTGGAAAATTATGCAAGTAGGAAAGCCAATGTCATGTATGCATGAGTAGGGAATTTTAGGGATATAAAAAATTCCCCCTAATGTATGAGGTCATAAGAGCAACTGATGGCCGAAATACATTACAATATATTCACCAATGAGAATGCACAAAATCAAGTGAGCCCGGGACCAGAGTTCGAGAGGTGCCATCTTCAAAACAACAATTGTCTCTCTGAGGTAGGCATAAACATGCTCGGGATGAAATAAATCATGGATTACAATCAAATACACTACAGATCCATGTCATATAACTACATAAAGTGTAGCTGGGAGAAATACACAATGGATATACATCTGAAAATAAGTTGAATATATAGAAGTATAATATGCATCTTCAAGAAGCTAGTGATGCCTACGGCTGGAGATGAAAACTTCATAGATCGATCAACAACTTCGAGATCTTCAAAAATCAGGTAGGATTACAATGGGAGTGTAAGACTCACTACTCTGAGGTCTTCGACAATTCGTCAGGAAAATACTGGAGGATCTCAATGATCAAGTAGAGAACTTCATTGATTTCGAATCTGGACTTGATTGGACTCTTGGGATGGCCGACTCATGAAATTCAAGAGACAAACTGCATAAATGTCGACTCAGGTTGGGTAAAACTTCCCTTGGAAAAAAGAACAAAAGTTTATCAGACTTGGGCATCATGATATTGGCATAAGTTTGTGATGCAGGAGCCACCACAAACTCTCCATATGTTTGGAAGAGTAACCAAACAGAGGAGGACACAACTCTATGTAGAAATAACAACTTCCTAAGGTCATAATATATCCCAATGCTTGACGAACAAACAAAAGGATGTGATTTTTCCAAGGGAGACTATCTTTGTTGCCAAAAAAATAATGTATATTTCACGTCCCCTTTTTTTGGAATATTTGACTTTTTTGTCTTTTTCAATATTTAAACGAGCTTGAAAAAGAATAAAAGAATGCTACGTTACAAAGGAGGAACAAGTTTTGCAAGAAAGAAAAATGGTTCCAAGTGCATGTAACATACTAATGCTCAAGGCAAGGAGACATGTGCAAGATAAGAACACTAGGGGAAAAATCCTCCATGGGTCAAGGTGACAATTCACAAAGGAAAGAAGTGATGCAAGGCTTGCTTATAAGGAATGCTTCAAAGGTTATTTTGTGAGAAACATGGATCTGACATTAGGCCAAAGACACAAATATGAGACCCACAATGTGATTAAGCATGACACAATAAGACCCCTTCTATGTAATTTTTTACGATCCCAGAGAAGGTAATCTCG
>ML841861.1:69840-85392 GCA_009831015.1 Picea engelmannii
TTGTATCCACTTTGACTTATAGTACACTCATCACTTCACTTTATTAATTAAATAATTTATTCTTTGCAACCACTTTGACTACTTTGACCTTTTGGGGCTTCTAGATGACTCATGAGGGTTCTCCAACTTCACATGGCCATAGCTCTCTAACCGTGAGGAGTTATGTAATGTTCCACATACCACTGGAAATGGCATGAAATTTACTATCCATATATAATAGTATTTCCTACAAATATATCAAAACACATACCATTATACATCAAACAAACTTGGTTCCATTACCCAAAACTTTGTGCTACCATAATTTTCTACCAGACTTTCTTCAAGGGTTGACATCAATGAAAACCAACCCAATTAATCAACATGACCAAGAGTCTCTTCGATATTTAACCTATAAATTCTCCCAAAAGGAAAGAAAACACAAACCATGATGTAAGTATTCCCATGGTATAGAAACTATAGTCATGGCTTCAAGGATAGCCTCATCCGAAGGTAATTCAAAATTCGAGAAATCGCATGAACAAGGAGGGTCAAAAGTCCCAAAGGGTGAAGAAAATTGAACATATTGCATATGATGATGGAGGTTCTGTTCAGGGTTGGCAGAGTCTATCAATGAAGAATCACAAGAACAAGGGCTTGAAGATCTACAAACAGTGATATCAAACTTATAAGGATACTCAATATCACTTGGACCAAGAGGGGGAAGCAAGGGATCCCATGCCCCCATTGGATAAACCAACGAATCAATTGTTGAGACCAAGTATCGAGAAGGAAAACATGAGTGAACAAGTTCCTTCTCAGGAGAAATAGGACATTGAGGATAAGATGCAACATAATTTACATGTGGCGGGGTAGAGTCTACATGAATATTAGGAACATATAAAAGGGTAGCCTGAACTAATGCCAAATTAGGTTGTGATAATTATATTCTAGTTGTTCAATAGTGACAATGCTTCCATTTTTAGGGAAATGCATCACTCAGAAGAGCATAGAAATCACAACGTTCATATCATATACATAATCATGCCCGAGAAGCATATTGAAATTTCACGTGCCTTACACCACTATAACATCGACAAGGACAATCTTCCCACCTAACGAGATAGGAAATGGAGCAAGAATCCCCAAATATTCACTAGGATGTCTGTCAAAAGACAACATCTCATGCGAAGCATTCACAAGTTCAGGAGAACCCAAATATTTCCAAGCTGAGGAGGATAAAATACTTGCGGAGGCTCCTTCATCTACGATACATCGGTAAAAAAAATTTGAGTTAAATTCAACCCTTGTTTGAAAGGGTGTATAAGAAGGAAGAGGAGGCTTAACAAGGTCATTACAATCAAAGGAAACCATCCTAGGGCTTGGAGGGGGTGTGCTCAAAGTGAGCGGAATGCACCCTTGTTCTAAAATTACTGAACTGGAAATGTTAAAAACATAGTCGGTAGACACATCACTCCACAAGAGAAGAATGGGATCATCCGAAGATTTCATCGACGTGACCACTTTGGTAGACTCAACACTCTCCAAGAGAACAGTGGGATCAGTTGAATATTGCATCGGCACAACCACTTCCTCAACCACTAGCTGAATAGGCTACGAGACCACATGGTGTGAAGGTGCATCACCCCCCAAAAAAGGAGTGGGATTGGACGAAGATTGCATCGGCACAACCAATTTCTCAAACACTGGTTGAATAGACTATGAGGAAACCTCAGAAGACTTAGAATTAGAATATCTTTAAGACAGGGACCACAATATTCGTGCCTCTAGAATTCCATGGAACATATGAGTAAGGTGATACCCCTTGCAAAGCTTACAAGGGAACTTAGGCTTACTTCCTATCCATATAGGTTTCTCAACATAATCAATGCCCTAAGCATGACTAGCAGTAGATGGTTGCACATCTCCAACATGACTTGTAGAGGTTGGTGATTGGTCGATAACAAGACTCATAGAGGCTACAAACCTATTACCAGTATGACTAGTAGTGACTTGATTTTTTTCCCCAACATGAATTATAGAGGTTGGGTGCTTAATCCCAACATGACTCACATCAGTTGTTGAAAACTCTCCAACATGACTAGCATAGGTTGGTTGTTGAACACCAATATGACTTGCATGGACTAGGTTCATGCCCCAAGCATGACTTGCAGAGGTTGGGTGTTGGTCTTCAACATGACTTGCAGAGGTTGATGACCTATCTCCAACATGACTCGCAGAGGTTGGTGATTTCTTATTCCTTTTCTTCCTCTTTCTATTTTGTTTAGACTTTTGGTTACTAGTAGATATACTTTCACCAGAGAAGGCAGAAGGAGGAAGAGAAGACTTTGTTGATGAAGGAACATCAACATGATGTCCATGACATAAATCTCTTGATTGAGAAGCGCCAAGAGAATTTGGGACATTTGGAATGGTACCCAACCAAACCGGTAGTCCCACATTCAACCCAAGAATGTACAAAGTAGCCATCAAAGGGACACCAACGTTTCCAAAGAAAGGAAAAGCACAAGAATCCCCTTGAGAACGAGTTCCTTGGTCGCTATCGTCAGGAACTTTATCCATGAATATATTATGCATAGGTTATCCCCTTGTGATATCATTCAAGTCTGTAAAAGTCTCACACACTGACTCTGGCGAACAAGTGGTATAAAAATAATGCCTATAAAGAGGTGGATCCACGTTTCTAAGAAGAAGATCGAAAATTCCTCACGACCAACGAACTATGTGGTCTACCACCTTAGGTTAGAGACCCAAATAAATGATTGACTAACTCACTATGGAAAACTAGGGAGCATAGAGCACACACTAAAAGTTCCTAAAGGAAAATCAATTAGACGACTAACTAGTGGGAAGGACAATTACACCAATCGACACTAGAGAAACTAACCGGTGCAAGTGAAACTCAAACACGGAAGCACCCTCCAGGTATAATCTGCATAGTGTGATCCAAAGTCCACCCTAGGTGTCGCAATATACCCCTACAGTCACATGTGTAAGTCCATAAAATATAGGCAACTAAGTTTCCAGCTCGCAGTCAGTCACCAGGCGGGTACAGTCGACAATTGGGCAGATCCTAATGAGCAGGATAAGAAGTGTGAAGCCCTTAAAGTGTGCCAAAATAAATTGGTTTGGAATAAAACTAAGGATATTGAATGGATTTGAGGTCAACTAATATCCGTAGGCAAATTCAATCAATATTGTTCCCAAGAAAGACCCTCAATATACAATCCCAACTACGTTCGGTTCAACTTTGGAGGGGTTATCTCCTCTACCTTTCCTCATGTGACCTCGTGTTTATCCCCTGTGTTAGAGGGGGGTCCTAGCTAACTCTTACGATACTGGACTTAAGACAATCCTATCTCATACTCCAATGTTTGTGTTAAAATGGCCTTGAAAAGTTTCCTCTTCACACCTAATTCAAGGCCCTAAAACTCTAAACTAGTCAATGAACCCTGCAAACATAAAGTCTAATATATTTTAAGTTAAACGTTAATTTTAAGACTTGATTTACACAAAGGATGTGGTCGTACAACTAATGGTGTTATGAAGAGATGAATAAGGAAGATAAATTTAAAGCATTTGAAAGAAAAAATATACTTCGAACTTAAATTAAATCTTGTAAAACGCTTTGTAAAATTCAACTTTTCTAAGAAATGTTTCAAGATCTTGTAATTAAAAGTTTCCTAAAATGTGCTTTCGTTTGAATAAGAAAAACTACTTGTATTTCAGGAAATAAAAAAGAACTTTGAAACGAAGACTCTTTTTTCTTCTGCAAACAACAACCTTGACTACTTTACCAAACTAAATGCAAGAAAATAAATTATTTTTTTGATTTTTCGGACTGCTTTAACAAGAACTTAAGTAAAAACTTTGTTTTTTTTTTTCAAAGAAAGAAACAAGAACAAAGAGAAAACTGAAACCAAGATTGATAAATACCCTAAGCCAATTGCGTAAACACGTGGATTTAAACGAGAAACTGAAAGAAGGATCTAAAACTTGACAATCCACACTAAACCTTTAGGGTAAATAAAACTAAGGAACAAGTTAACTGAAAATTTAACCCAAGCTATGGTCGAAGACAGAGACTCTGACTGGTTCAAGAAAGTCCTAAGAAGCCTAAACTTCTATCAGGAAAGAGACATACCTCTGTTAAAAAACACTTTCAATACACAGAGACGCAGGCTATTGCATCAGCAGCATGTGCATGTACATGGGTTGTCTACTGTGTAGAGCACGTATGTATGCAGTATGAAACAAAACATGGTGCGTACACCTCTAAGAATTTTAAAAAATAAAAAGACTAGGCAGACTCACAAGGCAGGGAAAGATGGTATGCACCTTGCAGGTGACCAAGAAACCTTAAAAGACTTAGTGAAATTGACTGAAACTCAAAAGGAAATCAAGAAGCCAATTAAAAACCAAAAAAACCTCCCTCTAAAACCCTAGAGAGACTCCATAGTGGAGTCGCCAATTCTGGTAGTGGGAAAATCCCCCTATAACTATACCAGGGTTTAAAATATAAGCAAAGCAAATGAATCCCTAAAATCCAATCTAATTTCTACACTACCCCAAACATTCCAAAATAGATGAACAAAAAATAGTGAAAGAGTCAGTCGGAAATCGTACCTTTTATCCAATGTTTGGTGTTGATCTCCTCAAGCTCTGTAGCTCCCAAGGTTGCAAGTCTCCTCCCAAATCTGACCTGCATCCACAACTAGGAAAACAATTCTACAAGCATGTTATTTCTATTCATAAATTAAGGTTAGATATAGATTGTTATGTATAAATCAAAGAAAATACATAAAAACCATCATTTGGGATAGGGAAAATAGATTATTTTATTCATTAATCAAAGATTGAAACTTACAACCTATGCAGGTCGACACTCCATGAACCTGGTCTGAGATCATCTTAACAATGCTCCAAGTGAAACTTCAGTAATCCTCTTCTCACAATCTACTAATCACCTCAAAGGGAAGGGAATGAATTGTATGGAAGAAAAGGGGATAGAGAGGGAATGTTGACGCAGTAACTCACAAAAGACTGCAAATTCTTGAGAAAGGAAGGAAAGGGAAATTTGGTAGAGTTTCAACATTCTAATTCTTGATTGTGGAATGAGATCCCAAGACATCATTTTATATTACAAAAGGATAGTTATTTGGTTGGGGGACGGGCTATAACAGGTGAATTGGTTGGGAAACCTCCAATAGCCCGTAAATTCCACCGAATTCCTTACAAATTTTTAATTTTTGAAAATTTTGGAGGTATACATGGGCTATTTAGTGTGCATATAGCACATGTACGTGGGCTATCTAGCATGCAACAAGCATATGTACATGGGAAGTGATGCACCAGGATGTGTACATGCTCTAAAAATTGGTTTTTTAAGTAGAGTTCCTCAGCAATGATTTGTAAAATTATGCAAGTAGGAATGTCAATGCCATGTATGCATGAGTAGGAAATTTTAGGGCTATAACAAAGGGTACATGTGTATTACAAAGAATTTGTACATGCTACTTCACATTCAAACCAGAAATTTCATCATGTACTTAAGCCATGAATCTGTCCATTTCCACAAACTAGACAAAGTCCACTTCCACAAACCAAACAATGTCCATTTTTTCATCCCACTCATGGTCGAAAGGGTATTGTATTGGATTTGACCTTCATAGATAACTAGTCATGCAAGTACCCATAGATAACTATGAATCCATGAATAATTAGAGGCTTGGTAAGTTGCGTTGTCCTTTTAATTTTGCCTTAAATACTCATGAAATTTATGAGAATGAAACTCCTAGTGGTAACTTACATGAACTTATGGTTGAGTCTAGTCCCCTATAGTTAGCCTCGTAATAATTTGGGATATAATGAATATTAAGGTCCATATTAGGTCAGAGTTCCTATCATTACTAGAAAGAGCTGAAAAAAAGATTGAAAAGAAATTGGGTTCAACTGTACTCAATGTTGACATTCTCCATTTAAATAGACATCCTAGGATGTAACCATTACTTCACATTAGTACTACCAATGAATGAATTTAATATGTTCTGATGATTTTTTCCTTATATTACTCATCCTTATAAATAATAGTTGATCCAATAACTTTAACAGTTTACTCATCATTCTCTTCATTAACACCAACATTCAAAGTGTTCAACCAAGCAATTAACTTTTCCTTTAATTTCTTCATAGGTTAGATTCATTGTCAAGTAATGCTTTTTCACTTTAGGGACATGTTTCTTAGTGTGTTTTATTGATGGGTCCACTCGAATGGTAGAATGCACTTTCTTATATAACTCTTCAATGTTTTAGGCTCTATACCTTTCTTAATATACAAAAAAACAACTGGGATTGACAATTTTGAATTTCAATATGAATAGCCACCAGAACAAGAATGTCATTGTTTTGATTGGTTTGGTTCGTACAATCCAAGAATATTATTTAGTCACTTGGGAACAAATGTGTTTTTTTGAATAACTTCTCTCCATCGTTCCTTTTTCATTGCTCAACATTATCCTATATCTATGTTTTTGTGGCATATGAGATATTGACTACCTTTATCAAGGAAAAATGATACTTTTATCATGGTCAAATTGTGATGCCTTTTTAGACTCCCCACCATCGAGATGATATAACATCATTAAACTTGGTAAAAAAATTAATGTTTAAGTCTCTATGCCCATCAAGGTAATTAATATGGAAACATTCCTTCTCAACCTCTAGACCACAACTCAATGGATATCCATGCACTTAAACTTCATACTGTAATGGAATTTAAATAAGTTGTAGCCTTTTGATATTTTTCAATACCTAAGAATGTTAGGGTCATTAATATGGAAACATTCCTTCTCGGCCTCTAGATGTAATTCCCATGTTTCCCCTAGTTTGTAAATATAACTATAATTGGCCAAGATACTATGACAGACTAAATATGTGTGAATGTTTGATTTGATGAACCTTTGTATAAAAAGGGTCAATGTATGAATTTTATGTTATTAATAGAAAATGGATATGTGTTCACAACTACTAAAAGGGGGGGAGTTTGCAAATATAGACCATGGATTCTATGAGAGAGATGGTAAGGGAAACCAATAATGATTGAGATGACCCTCACCAAACCAGTAATTAGTGGATGTAATTTCTCAACAATCCTCTGGTCCAGGAATGAATTACCAGTCAGGTTGGTAGTTGGAAGACCTCCTCAAGAGTTAATGAGGAGATGGGGAAGTGTACCCATCTGTAAGGCTTCTAGGCCTGACCATGAGTTGGGGATTCAGACCCACACAACCTTGTCAAGGAAGGAAAGAAAGGAAGTAATTCAGGGATGGACGTAGATATCCAAGAAAGTAGAAGGGAGAAAACAATATCTAGAAGCGAAGAGAGCATTGTTTGACTCTGGAGTTGAGAGGAAAAATGAGAAGAAAGCTCATTTTGGTTGTAAGAATCCATGGGAAGGGTTTCAATACACGCTGATAAATGAGGCTAATGAGTGACTAAGGAAGTGCTCACGCGGACCTCCTTGCTTGGAGTAGAGAAAATTGGTTGCCAAGTCCCTGTGGGAGGAGGAGAGTAACCTTTGTCCCTAACTGTAATGGAGCAAGGAGAAATAATATCTCTCAGATAATCATGGTCTAGATCAGGGGTGGCCAACGGTAAATAAGTTAGGACTAGTTGTGCCTATGGTTGGGTGGAAACATGCACCCCTTTCAGCAGTTACTTCACATTTTCTAGTTCTTATAAGTATTTTTATACTCTATGCAATACATTGGATGTGATGATTGAATGTTTGTGTTTATGGTTAGGTCTTACAATGTTTAAACAAATATTAGAAGTGCTCATTTTCTTCTGTAAACTGTTATATTTACATGGCCTTCAATTTACCTCAGTCTAGCTACTATAGAGTTAAGGGGTGTGAGTCAGTAGGAGAGTCGAAGTAGGATTAACTAAAACGTATAAATCCTTCTGACATTTTGAGTCTACCTTAGTGGGAATGTCAAGTTCAACTCGGTGGGAGAAGGGCGCTTCCTTCAGACCTTTCACCCATGTGATAAAGGGCTCATACCCATGGCCTTAATCAAGCCTCGGTTAAGAGCTAAGTGTAGCCCCTGAACCTCGATATGATTCCATATGACCTAGGGTTGGAAACCCCTCACTAAGCTCGAAAGGAGTGAAGCTAATTTGGCTTCGGGACTTCGGGACTTATGACTTCACAACCCTAAAAAATAGTCGAAGGAGAGATTCGTGAATTGATGAGGGCCATGGATCTGGGAATCCAATGGGGATCTCTCTCATCCATTAGATCAGACCTAGGGAAGGGGTGGCACTAAGTACTTTGACGAAGTTCCACTCCGGGAGAATAGGGGTGGTCTAATGCCAAAACTCCCGAATTCTGAAGTCGCAAATTTAATATGGACCATTGATAATAGAGGGATGCGTTTCCATAGATCAACGACCATTCGAAAGTCCAAGGATTTGGTGGTATCATTGTGTATACATAAGGATGCGTGAGTTTCCCTGAAGCTCTACAAGCCAGAGTTCGTGAACACTAGGTGCATGTGGTGATAGATCGGGTGTAGTTTGGAAATGAGGAGCTCCAAAGAGGAAGCTGGAAGATACCCGCCGAACTCATGAACATCAAATTTATAAATTGACATAAACCATCAATCCTTGGATTCTTCGAGATCCCTCTCAGCCATCGATCTAAGGACTCCATTGACAACCCATCTTAACTGCCCAACCAGTCAGGATGCGTCATGGAGTGACACGTGGGCCCCCTCTTGTCCCCTGTCAAATGTCATCTGTTGGACTCGAGCTATTGGATGAGAGGCTATGTGGAAGGAGATCTGATAGTCCTAAGACTTGATACTCTAGAGGAACTTGACCAAGAGTCTTAAAAGTGTGAAGACTCCCGAAGTCGTGAACAACGAAGTAAATCTCAACCATTGACAGGTAGAGGACATGTGGCACTAGATTCGATAGTCTAGAGACTTGGCTCTCCAGGGGATTCGCTATGTGAGGAGTTGATAAGATCTCCAAAAGTTTTGAAGCAACAGGAGCTTTGGATCTATGGATCTACATGGGAATACATTGAATGTGAGATTTAAAATAAGTTAGAAGGTTGTATGTCTGGGGTTTATGTGGCTCACTGATGTCCTCCACGGTGACATGGACCCACAACTAAGGTGCCATAAGTCACCGGGATATGGACAATTTACAAACCCCTTATTCCTATTAGAACATGACATGTGTCACCCCCTAATGAGGACACGTGTCACCCCTGGCCCTCATCATGTGTCATCCTCTGGTTTGTGCCCTCCTAGCCAACATGGTTGGTGATGCGACCGGGACTCCAAAAGTCCAGGGCTTCAGGCTTCGAGGAATTTGGGGTGTAGTATCGTAGAAGGACATTCAATGTTGAACGTCGAATGTTCAATTCCAAATATCTAACATCGAACACCGAACATTCAACGTCAAATGTTGAATGTTGAAATCTGAATGCAGGACATTCAACATCGAACGTCAAACGTTGAATGTTGAATGTTGAACATTCAACGCTAAACGCCGAACACCCCAACTGTTAATGCTCAGATAACTTAGGGAGGCCTTATCTTTCAACCAAGAGGTCATATTAGAGCCAGTAATAGTCGTTAGAAATATATGGGCGAGTAGAAGAGGATGAATACCTCAAAGATATGATTTGAGATGATTATAGTGAGTAAAATTTTGATGCCCCACCCCTAGAAAGGGTATTTAGGGGTCGGGTGTGTTACAAATTGGTATGAGAGCGTGGTTACAACACTTGGCCTACTTGGGCTCATGCACGAGTCACATAAAAATATTATTTGTAGAACTTTATGGGGTGACACCCTACCTTACCCCCTTCTTTAAGAAATGTTTATGAACCTCTACTGAAGAGAGGAACAAAACCTTCTACTGTTGATAGATGTTTTGGAAATCTGCATTGTATGTTGCTAATGTTTCCAAATAAATAAAGTGACTTCACTTTACAATGATATGTGTTGTTCATGAATTGGTAGATTATTAATTAACATAAAATGTTTTATCAACACTCAAGCAGTCAATGAACAACAAGAAAACTACAATGTAATGGATCGTGAGACACCATGAGTTGGGGGGGGAGCTCCCACAATAGAGAGGAAGAATCTGATGAAAGTAGGGTGGTGGAAACCCCTCAAGATTCGGATGAAGTTGTAATAAGCCTTGTGGAATAATTATAGAGTTGTAAGGCTGAAAATGAAAGGATGATAAAGGGGCAAGAAAAGCAGACTGAAATTAACGCAGTCCTGCTGCAAATTCTATCAGATATACAAAGGCAATTGCAACATGGTCCAACTTCCAGTCATGTGGACAAGCATCATACTAATAAAACACCAAGTCCACCTGAGATACAAAAGCATGGTCCAGAAAATGGCCACACCAGGAGGAGCACCTCGAGGAAGGCCCAACATGGAGCCAAGAGACACTCGTCGAATTGTTCCTCTGAGGACACTGACAACTCCAAGGAATATTCTAGTGGAAAAACTAGTTCCCATTCTCAAATGAGAGAAAAGAAAAGGAAACATTCCAAGAGTCATGACCTTGAAGCGTTCAAGAAACCCAAACCTCCCATCGTCGATGGAGATATTAAGAAGGGGGGAGAAGTAGAATTTTTCCTACTCAACTTGAAGAGGTACTTCAAATTCTATGACTACTTTGAAAACTTAAAGGCTTGGATAACCATTTTCAACCTGAATGGGAAAGCTTCCATTTGGTGGGAGGACCTTAGGAATGTGAAAGGAATCCATGAGAAGGACTTGTCATGGAAACACTTTGAGAAATACTTCAAGAATAAGTATTTATTAGAAAAGTACTTTTATGGGAATACCAAGGAGGTCTATGAACTCAAGTTGGAACAACTCACCATAGATGAATATATCAACAAAATTCTCGAGCTGATGAGGTATGTGCCCTACATAAAGGATGAAAAAGTAAATATGCAACGATTTATTAATGGATTACCTCAGTCCTACCATGACAAAATTGAGTTTGATGAGCCAAAGACTTTAGAATATACTATTTGAAAGGAAAGGTATCTCTATGAGAAATTCAATAATAAGATAGAACCCCATGAATACTGGAAGAAGAAAAATGATTCAGGATTCAAGAAGAAGGGGTTTAAATCCTCAATATTTAATAACCATGGGAAGAGATCTAGGATGAGCCTTCCTACTAGAAGTGTGTATCAACAAAATTTTACATCCTAGAGTGGAAATAATCCATTCGAAGTAGTTCCAAGTAAGACTGATAACATGAAGAGAGAACCCTTGAAATTTTGGGGTTGTGGAGAAGAACATATGTTGAGGGATTGTCCGCATAGACAATAGAACAATAGGAGGGTCTACAATGTCCAAGAGGCTACCATAATCAATGATGTGGCTAGGAGCATGCCACAAATTTATGCAGCCTTGGATAATAGACAAGCTGACCACCAAGCTTCAGTGGTGGATATGGAAGGTACAATTGCCAACCATCTTGTTTCCATTTTAATTGACCATGGTTCTAATTTGAGTTATGATGCCCCTCAAACTGTTGAGAAATGTAAATTGCAACAATTTAAACATGTTAAATCACGGTTGGTACAACTAGCCACTGTAACCAAAAGAAAAGTAACAAAGGTCATACCAGCCTGCCAATTCGTTATAAGTGGGTTTCCCACCCAAGAGAACCTAAACAATTTTCCTTTAGGATCTTATGACCTACTGATTGGAATGGATTGGTTTCCTGCCCAAAAAACCAAGTTGGACTGTTACAGTAAAACTTTGGAGTGTGAAAATGAAGAAGGAAGAAGGGTAACCCTACAAGGGATTCAAAATCTCGTCTTAGTGAGACAAATATCAGCCCACCAAGTGAATAAGTATTGCAGAAAGGGGTGTCCCTTGTATGCAGTATGTTAGCACGGCCATTTTTCTTTCAGTTAGAGTCAGTTTTTGGTCAAATTGTGGCCCATGTGTCAAAACATGTGAATTCAGGTACGTAGCAATGAAAGGGTCGAAGTCAACAAGTGGTTGGTTGGCCCTTGAAAATGGGAAGGGATGGCATAGTTGAAACATGCGTAAATGGTATAGGTATATTGTTCCTAGAAAGTCTTGTCAAAGTTAGTCTCTACATGCCCCAGGTTGAGTCAAGTAGTTAATGGAGGTTGCGTGGAAAAGTGTTGTAACTATTATCAATTCATCATGAAGGCTGAAGGAATGAAAAATTGTGGCATTCATATCGCGTATGCCCTGCAACCCTTATTGCATGTACCTTACACGCAGGGATGTGTTATGGAAAATCTGCGGTTCGATTCGAAACATCTAGTCGCCATGAATTCAATGTTCTTTGGCATGATTCTTCATTCCACCCAATCTGTTATAAATCCCATAGGTTCTTCACCCATTTTGTTCACAAAATTAGACCCAGGCTATGTCTATAAGTTCTCTCGTAAACCCAAGTCAATCAATTTCTCCACCTTGGGCATCCGTCGAATCCACTGCACGCAAGATAAATACTAGTCACGCCATGGCGACCTCTCGAAGAATAAATAAGGGTTTGTGAACTGGAAGAATCACCAAAACTGAGCCCCAAAGTGATTGGCATTCCCTCTCACTCACAACAGAAATCCCCACAGATAAAAGGGGGATTTTCCCTTTGCCCGCGGGAATGACGACATCACACTGCGTGGAACCTGGAGTGGAAGGAACTACACAGGAAGGAAGGAAAGTAGAAGCCCTATCTCCCCAACAGAATATACCTTAGAGAAGGGGCAGGCCAAGAAAGAATAAGGAAGTTGGAGAAACTTGAATCCCAGACGAACCGCGTGCACAATCGTTCGCTGAAGAATTATTTATGCGCGTCTTCTGCCTGGAGCCTTTGGAAGGTACAAGATGAAAAAGTGGCAGTAGAATGATGAGGATGGATGGTGTGGGTACAAATGATCAAGAAACATCTCAGCAGATGAAGCAGGCGAAGCTATCCATCACTGAATTGTACCAGGAAAACAGGGAGCTGAGACAACAACTAGCGACAAAGTCCATGGAAGCATCAGCAGCACAAGGTCGCAAAGGAAATGTGACATGGCTCGAATGATATATCAGAGAGGTGCATGATACGATCATACAACTACATTAAGTGCAGTGGCTGTCAGAAGAAAGGTATGTAAAACACTCTAGAGAATGTGAAACGACGAAAGAGATAGCCCGCACAGTTCCTGCCAGCGAGCAGAAGAAACAAGATTAGCTGATTTTGTTCCTATATCTGCAAAAAGAAAATGAATATTGACGGTTTTGAAGGAGACATCGCCCTAAGAAATGTTTCCATTTTGATAATGGCCATGACTGTCTGCAGCCACTTTTCGTGCACATTTTCCCCAAAAAATGAGTGCGTGGCAGAAAATCAAATCCATTACAGTAGACAACTGGACTTTTACAAATACTTGTCCATTCAGATATATGATCGAAGAAAATCATTGACGCATCACTCCCCCATGGTGATGCCTGATCGATAACCGAATCCCCATGGTGGATTACAAACAATCATGATGTAGCCAGATGTATTTATTGTCTATTTTTGGAAAAACGTCATGCGAAGAGTTTTGTAATGCAGACAGTCGGTTTCCTAGTTTTTAGAGATAGCAGTTAGAAGAGAAGGGTATCCCAAGTGACGCCCTCACTTATATATTTGATATTTTCAATGTAAGATAGGTTGGTTGTCAAAATTAGTATAGACAGTAACTATTGCATGTAATTTGAGTTCGATCAAAACTTAATGCAAAAGTTTTGTAGCTTTGATGAAAAGATTCTAATTGTAGCAGTTGGATGTATTGTGTCCCTTTCTTTGCATACGTTCTTCCTATTATCTTTATTCATATCTTTTCTATATAAATCAGAACAAATTTTTGAACTTGTGGATTCATCGTGTAGCACCCCTTGTTCGCGCCATTTTAAAAAAATGTTTTTCTTCTAAAGTTAACTCTGAATTCATCCACAACGGTGCTCTGAGTTACTTCCTATGTTTTCTCCTCGCCGCACATTATGATTTTTCACTAAATATTGTTGCTCGCTTAGCCTTTATCTTCTCAAGTTTAGTCACCGAGTCATTTGTTTCTGTCGTTTCCTTGAATCGACTCCATAGCCCAAAGTCTTAATCTCTTGCACCAATATAACCAGAACCCATTATTTCAAAGGTGTTAAATCTAGCCACAACTTTAAATCCATATCTCGCGTGGAGACAAAGTCTCCTGAGAGAGCCCTCACTAGGTCCGAAAGGCTAGTTTCGGGTCTCAAAGTTGGTTGAAATAGTTACCTATGTTGTTTGTTTATTAGCCGAATAGATTTACAGAGTGCTAACATTCTGGCACTATTGTCGGGGATGAAATTGAATAGATTTTTTCTAAGAGAATGAATAACATTGTATTTTGACCCCTGAGGGTAATAGAGGGATAAACATATGTACCGGATGAAACCTTTACCTTGGTGACTCCATTCAAAAAGACCACTAACTCCAAGTAACGCATTTCAGGAACCCTGGCTCCAAAAATGATCTATACCAGAGCAAATCCTGACCCAAACCCTATAGAGCCTGTGTATGACCCCGAGAAAATTCTTCACAGGACTAGAGAGAAAGTGTCGGATCTGTTCTATTACCTAGATAGAATATTGTACTTACCCAAATAAGGTGCACAAAGCATTGACGACCTTGATTTTGATGAATTATTTGAGCAAACCCTGTTCAGGTCTAAGTCAAAAACTAGCTTGGTTGAGATAGTTTTCAACCAGAAGAGATTCCAATCCCTGATATCTAATAATATCCCTCAAATCCCTATCCCTCCTAGATCCATAGTTTCCAGATTCTCCCCCCTCATTCTACCCGCCCAACTGCATGATTTTCCCCAAAATTATAGTCACAGGATTAAGCTTTACGATGTTGAAGGGAGCATTTCAACCCAGAAGCATCTGGATTGGTTCAATGATTTCGTCGACCTAGAATAGGTAGACTATGCAGACAAAAAAATGAGGTTGTTCATGTAGATTTCTACGGGGTAGGTGAGGAAGTGGTTCAAAGCCCTCTTGACTATGAGCATTCGAGACTTCACCATGTTCGAAACATATTTCATCAATATATGGGGAGGCAATAAGAATCCCTTGCAGCTGTTAACACAGCACAATAATATGAATAAGGCATTGTGTTATTGGATAAATCCATAGGTGCAGACACTAACTGATCTCCCTAGATCCACCTAGATCTAGAACAAAACAAAACAGAACATGACTCTTTCCCTATATTTTAACCATTGAATTAAATAGGAGGCAAGAACTAAGAACATACCTTATGATCGCTTCCTTTGGTCTTTGTTTCTCCCGCTTCACTCCAGTGCTCTCATACAGTCAAGACCAAAACAATACAAACCAACCGAAGTGAAGAAAGCACAATCTATTCAACAATCAATCTATGTATATGATCAAGGAGTTATACAATAAAGTGGAACTAGATTTATGGGAAAGAATCATATTA
>ML841862.1:18318-40258 GCA_009831015.1 Picea engelmannii
GTGTCCAACACATGCAGCTCAATTGTTTTTACAAAAATACTTATATCATTTAATACATCATACCTGGGCAATTTTCATATCTCTGGTCCAATCCAGCACACGGATCGAGACATGTGTGCCCATCATCTGGTTGACACTTCATGCATTCTTTGTTGCCAATTTTCTAGAACTACTTCTGAATCTGACACACATGAACTAACTCTTCACCAACTCAATGCACCATCTGCTGTCGGGTTGACATAATCCTCCATCAGCGCGGTCATGTTATATAAATTTTCAATTCCATTCCCTCTTATTGGTTCTATGTATCTATGTCCTTCTTATGGGTCTAAGGGTGTCGTAACTTTCAACTCTCCAACTTCAAAAATCATCTCCCTCCTCTTCAATTTGATGATCGTTTGGCTATCAAAAGGTCATTCTAGTCCCATCAATGCTGGATATGGTTGATTTTCATACACAATCTCAATAACTTCAAAGTTTTTTAGGCTGCGCACCCCATCTATGTTCACGGTACTCCTGCCAACCGACCAATCGGGACTATTTTGTGTTGATTTGCTAATATGATCTGAACAAGAGACCATACGAACTTGGGTTTTACCATCAAATCCCATGTCTACTTAGGTAACATGTTCACATCAGAACCTATGTCCAAAATAATATTATCCACATCATACTCTCCAGTCTGCACTGAATCGGGATTCTTCATTGGTTTGCTTTCTGCGCAGTACCTAATTTACCATCCTTTGGGTGGTTGGAGTTTCCCTTCCTCCTGTGCAATGATCAATCATGTCATATAATGTACTCAGCATAGCCTCATCTTTGATTATCTCTACAAAATTTCTCAAGAATTTTGTTAGCGTACTCACCTTCCCCATTGGCTTCTTTGGTATTGCACAATCTTCTTCATGAGGTGTCGTGGATGTTGATGCTCCCCAATCTGTTTCGAGTACTTCTTTCCTTGCTCTCTGATATGTCTCCTTTTCTTGCTGAGGATCAAAGGTTGATATGGGCCCTGTTGACTTTCTTACCCATTGTTTTATCTTCTTTACTTCATCTATCCTATCAGTCCTTGTTCTAGATCCTCCACACATAACAATGGCTACTTTGGGCCCTTCATTGCATATTTCATCCGATATCATTTGCACATTCTGATTCGGATTCTAGTTTTGGTTTCCTATGGCCTGCCACTTCATCATTAGTTGGGGTCAGTCTTCTATCGAATGATCCAGTGCTTTGAAATATGTGCACATCATACATAGATTATGGAAGTTGTGGTCCAAGTGTCCAGGTTGATTACAGTTGTAACATATAATTGGTCATCTTCCTACTCTTCCAAAATTCCCTCTACCTCGACCTCGGCCAATTTTTCCTATGTTCCCCTAATTGAAACCTCTTTGATTGGTGTATTGTGGACCCCCTGCTTCTACTGCAGCATTTTCTTCCTAGATCATGTACATATCGAATGTCTTCTCCCTCATCAATTCAAACATGCGACAATCCTTCTCCTCGTGTCCTACAAATTTGCAAAAATTCCAAAGGCGTACTCTGGTACTTTTGTAGTAGTGGACACTGTGTTGGATGATGGCCCCATTTATTGCATATCTTGTAGTATCCTCCTCCTGGAAATGGATTCGATTCTTCCATCGCCAAATATTACGTGAATGTTGGGCATTCATCCTTGTGATGGCCTTTAGTCCTACATTTTGTACACCATACTTGCTCACATTTCTCCTAATTTCCCATTGTCAGCTCTGCCAATTTAATTGTCAATGCAACCAACTGCGTCTGAACTTGGGTCATTCTGCTAGTGTCTCCCACTGGATATGACTCCAATTTCATTGCAATCTCTAGTGCCTCAAGCTGTGATGTAACCTTCTGTTGGATCAATGTCCTACGAATGTGTGGTAGAATCCCTGCAATAAACCATTCTTTATTTTTTGATATGGGATATAGAAAGTTAATCTACCCTTTACACCCTTATATCTCTGGCTTTAATCCCATACCGACTATATTTGTACTTGTTTTATCTCCTTCAATTATGTGATGTACTGTGACTCTAAGTTTGGATTATTGAACTCCTTCAGCAGTGATTGCTTAATCTCTGCCAATTTCATGGATTGTTCTATAGGCGTGGTGCTTTGTAACTTCATATACCATACCAACACATGACCTCCAAATGTTGTTGCTAACTACGCAATATTCACAAATTCATCCTGTATGTTCTTTGCATCCCAAATCATCTCTCACATGAACAAGTGTTGTTATGGATCCTCTAACCCAATTCCCAGGAACTCCAGAAGCCTAAGAGTATTATCCACCCCGACCATGTTGTTCAATGTAGTCCCTCCTCTTGGCGATGTTGGCTAACTCTGATTCTAAATTTGCGCACTACTCCCACTATTTTGACTGCTACTACTCGACCCTCCTTGGCTAACTACAATTGATTTTGAAAAATCTACAAACATTACTTCTAATTATGGTGATGCACACAGGGTCATGGATTCAACATAGGGTTCTGTCTGATTGGGACTTGGTGGCTCTTCTATTACTTGAATGGAAATGAAATCCTCTTCTTCTCCCCCTAGATATGGTACCTCCACGATTTGGACTAGGCCTCATTATTTTTCCTTTTATACCTCCTCCTATGCGTAACTATCCAAACTCATACCATTCCTCTAGTATATCTTCATCTTGCATCCCCAATTCTTCCCTGCCTCTTTCATTGCTGAATTCTTTCTCTCAGGAAATCCTCTTGTCATCCCCCAGTTCCCCTATGTGTGTGAACCCCTTAGTAGTTAGATTGCATCACCATCATGTGTTTTTCAAACAATAGCATATTTATCCACATATTTAATGATTTCAAGAACCTATCGTGCGGACATTTGAAAAATTCCTTTCTGCAACACCATATGATTGAATACAATTTATGGAAAACTCTGTAACAAAACCACCTAGTAGACTATCCAAACAAAAATCAACTGCTCGAGTAGTTGGGTTACTTATAAAATTCAGTTGTCCTACCAATTCGGGAGTCCATTTTCTTGGCGTTGTGGTGTTGAACCTTCCAGTCTTCTCAACCAATCTTTCTAGCCACTCTCTCAGAATAACCGGAAATCCGCCAAAGAAAATTTCATGCAGATATGTGAACACATACTTTTGCGACCATTTCTTGTCACTCATTAGAGGTTTTTTGTTCTCTTATCATGTGAATTATCGTTCCTTCCTTTCCAAACATTATGATATCTCCTTCTTAGTTAGTCTCCAAAACATCCCCTTAATCGCAAAGTCTCGGTCCTGGAAACAGAACCATTTGTTGGCGTTATTCTGTGAGTGGGTTGTAAAACCCAAGGTTCGGTTTATCTAAGACCAACAAAACCCACCAAACACTAGCCCTTTAGGCATAACCTACTTGTGAATATGAAGTCTCACCCGAGGTATCGATGGGGACTGCAAGAACCAGGCTTCTACAGTGGTAAGGGAATTGGAGGCCAACATTTGGTTCATTCTTCCTTAGTATGTTATGTGCATAAGTTTGTTTTGTCATGTTATTCACTTACATATGATTCATATTCCTATACTTACCATATTCCAGTTTATTGTATAAAATTGTTACTATCACAATCCTAAATCATTGTACCATCCTTAAATATCCAATGAAGTTATTCTATGTTTGCATGCAAATAGTATTTGTAATCAAACACAGAAACATAGACAACATAGGATTACGTAACATATCTCTATCATTCCTTTATTCATCGTTCTCAACCTTCAAATGTTACATTCAATAACTCGGGACTCAATATCAATCAGACCATAACATAAAATCAGCTATCATAATCAAAGTTCATGAGAATAATACCTAGCTGAACCAACCAACTGAACCCCTAATCTCCTAACCCGTTACATATTTATATCATAAGAAAGGGATAAAAAATATAATCTATTCATCCCAAAAATATCCCATTACAATGCATGGCCAGCTCAGTTAACTGGTTGTTCGACATCTTTCTTCTTCTTTTCAACCTTCATGTTGCTTTTCTATTGTTCTTCTATTTATGGAATGTCGGGTTATCATTCTTTTGTTATGCTTGTATTTCCTTGCTTTATTCTTGTAGCTTTATTCTTCAATTTGTGCGATGTATTCCTTTTGTTCACTTTCATGATGTATGTGCCTCAATTGTGCGCTCTCTAGCTTTCCTTTTTCCTTCGTGCACTTTTCATATACTTAGGATGTTTCCTCAAAACTCTATCAAAACTGGAAAAACTACTTTCTGGACTACCTATCCAATAGTGGTTGAGTACAATCATCTTGGGGAAGAGTGTGAGTCAAGAAAGGAAATCCAAAGGGAGAAAATTTGTATGGGTTGGGACAACAATTTTACACATTGAGTTTTTGTGCATGAGGACCAGGTAGAGAGCAAGAAAGAGAGCTTGGAGCTGGTGAAGCCATGGAGGGAGAATTCTAGAGCATTTTGGAGCTTATTTGGAGCGAATTGGAGATGGATAACTGAAGATCCATGTTGTGAGGCATGAAGAGTGAAATCCTAGGTGAATTTCACTATAACAACAATTGTTTGTTGTTGGTTTGTTGGTAGTTTTCCTAGCATCAATTTCCCTTGAGTTCCTAGCTGAGAGATTCATGGTTACTTGTGCTAGAGAGACACTAGTAAATGAATGGAACGCCCGAGGGATTGAGATCAGTGAATGGGGTACATTTATTGGGTTGGGCAGGTCAATAGGAAGAGAACTGGTGGAAAATTGAGATAGTTATACGAATATATCAGTGGGTTGTGAGTTTATGAGTTGTGAGTGGACTGTGAGAGACCACCCTCTTTTGTAGATTACTAGCCTCAATTCGGGGGTGATTTGTTGTTGATATTTGGAACAACAAGTCTATGGTTGGGTGGTACGTCCATCCCAAACAGTTGCTTGCACAACCATTGTTAAAAGATAAGTGTTTATCTATTTTTTTTCTTGTATTTATGATTCAAATTGTTGTGCATGAACTCTATGTATTTGAGAATGATTTATATGTTGTTGTAATGAAGTTTCTAAGTTGCCTTCATGTATATTTTAGTATTTTGTATATGCATCAATGTAATGGTAATGAACAGTAGTTAAATATGATTTTAATTCGTAGCTGAAAGCTACAGGAAATTAGTTAATTGTAAAGGAATTTATTTAGTTAGCAAAGATTTCGTTTTTATGAGTATTCTGCACTGTAATGTCCCTTGATTAGGTTGGGGGACGTTACAATATTTGCCACCCATGAGCACAATATATACTAAACTAACCAAATTTATATTTGTTTATAATGTATTAATAAATTACTTGCAATCGGT
This sequence comes from Picea engelmannii, assembly GCA_009831015.1. Lineage (NCBI taxonomy): Eukaryota > Viridiplantae > Streptophyta > Pinopsida > Pinales > Pinaceae > Picea > Picea engelmannii. The sequence goes on from ML841862.1 coordinate 23,661, forward strand.
CGAATAGTAGTTACGAGATATGGGATTTTTTATTTGATTAGGTGGATGAAGACGACCTCTAAAGAAACCCTAGCCACAGGAGGCTACCCTGCGGCTAGGGTTAGTCGTGGTCAGCAATCTTGGAACGGACTAGTAACAGGATGGAAACTCAAATTTCTCAAATAGAAAATGGGCTTGCTAGACTTCTCCAAAGGCGGGTGTCCGATTTTTTTTCATTTTTCCCCAGAGATATTTTCTCCCTTAGCTAACATGGAGGATTCTTTGGACCATTCCTAGGACTCGGACGAGGAGGAGGAGATTTGGTCAATGACAGGTGGCCAGTGGTTTTCGAGGACAACTATGGAGGTGGAGGAATACGCAATTTCAGGTGTTAGCCTCGAGACAAGTGGACTTCCTCTCAGATATGACGTTCCCCAGCCTCAGGCATGGCCAGCTTTCTCTACAAAAGAATCTCCAACTGCCCAAGCTTTCTCTCCAGCCAGGGTTAGGTATGGGTCAAGTGGTCTGGGGAAATCCTACTCTTATGCCTTATATTCCCAGTCTGAAGTTAGACTCCCTCATTTCTTTGACTATTTGGTCGCCCTGGTAGGGAAGAATAACAAAATATTGTTTTTGGCAGCCTGCTTATGCCTTCCACTTGGCCCTTCTCAGCAGGAACCCTTGATTAAAACCCTCTCTCACTCCTTGGCACTGTCCCATATTTTCTAAATCCTATAGACAATATTGGACCAGTTCCTACCCCTCCGAGTCCCACACCCCTGGACTCCCCATCTTATTTTCTTGCTTTTCCCAATGCTTCATTTTGTACCAGTGCTTTGGACCAGGTTGAGGAGGAAGAGGCTCCTCCGGCCCAAAATAGGGAAAGAAATAGCTCTTGTGGATTGAAAACAAGTGATTCCCTCGTGAAACCCCAGAGGAAAATCAAAGTGGTCAAAAACACTGGAGCCCCTATCAGTTTGGTCCTAGGGAAAGATCTTTCAATTCCATAAGCTTTGGATATGGACAATCTAGTGGTGGTGGGTAAGGCGAGAGGTAGACACTTTGGATTACGAACTTTAAAAATTTGGGCAGAGGCCTCTTGGAACAGAAGCATCTCCAGTATGTCAGAGATCTTGACTCTCTCAAAAGGTTGGATTCTTTTTAAATTCTTAAAATCAAAGGATGCAGAATGGGTTTTGAAAAAACCATGGAGTATCGACTCAACTCCTCTCCTCTTGAAAAAATGGACCCCTCTTTTCAACGGAAGCAGGGAGAAAATTAATGTGATGTCGGTTTGGGTATGACTCTCGGGAATACCACCGGAATTATGGATAGAGATGAGCTTTAGAGAATTGGAGAATGCATTGGGGAATTTTATGGACGTGGACTTGTCCGTCAAAAAATCAGGGAAGATGATGGTAGCAAGAATTCTGGTCTCCTTGGATATTAGAGCAGGACTAGTGGAAGATTTGGAGTTTATAATAGGGGAAATCCACTTTCGTCAAAGTCTGAATTATGAAGGAATTCCTTTTCGATGTAGACGTTGTCACAAATATGGACACCTAGCCAGTCGTTGCCACCTCCCCTTTTGACCTCATCATGGCTCTTTGGGTTCAACACAAGGCAAGAAGAGGCTAGCCCCCTCGTTGGAAGGTATTTCCCGTACCACAAAAGCCCAGGAAGACGTGTCTCCCCCCCAGCATAGGGTTGATAGAGAAATGGCTTGCAGAAAAGAAAAGGATTTGAGGAGTGAATGTTCGACCAGAGAAGGATCCTCAAGCACCCTTCATACTACTCCATTGGAAGATGAGGGCAATAAAAGGAATCGTGATCTCCTTCAAGGCCTAGCATCTCTTTTTGGTAAGGTTTTTACTCCTCCATCACCTATTAATTTGGTTATTTCCTATTTGGAATTATTCGTTAAGGAATGGATCGGATCCGAAAAAGGGTCTCCAAACTCTCCCTCTCCTTATCCCCTTCTATACAATTCTCCAAAAACATTGGTACTTACTGGTCCCCCCACTCTCCTCCCTACCCCTCCCACCAGCCAACCCTCTCAGCAAGAGTCTAGTTCCTCTCTAGACTCAGGAGACGAAGGTATCATCTACCAGTTAAGAAATAGCGCTAGTGGGGGAACTCGATGGGAAACGGGACTGGGAAAAACCTGATCTCTACCAGAGGCTCAAAAGGAAGAGGTTGTAAATCTTTTCTTTCAAAATCCTAATCAAAATCCCAAGTGGATATTGTTGAAGGAAAACAAAGATCAATAGTTGGGGTGCTTAGAGCAACGAGGACCTAGGAGAGGGCCTCTCCATGAAAATCCTTTCTTTTAACTCTCAAGGGTTGGCATATCCTCATAAAAAAAATTACCTCCATAGGATGGTGGTTTCAAACCAGCCAAATTTGTTGCTCCTTCAAGAAGCAATGGGGGATGAAGCTACGGTGGTCTCCTGGCTAAAAGTTGGCTTTAAAAATTGGGATTTTGTGGGGTTGGATGCAAATGGTCACTCAGGAGGAGTGGTTTTAGGTTGGAACACTATGAGAATAAAAGTAAGCACCACTTGGGTCTTTGACTCAGGCCTTGGAGCTTTGGTGCAAGAAGTAGGTTCAGAAAAAAATTTGAAATATTAAATGTGTATGGACCCTATCAAGATAGAGCGCCTTTTTGGGAAGCCTTGATGAGAAAGCCCTTCTTCTCTCACTCAAACATGATCTTGGGAGGATACTTAAACTTTTCTTTGGGGAATGCGTAGTTGTGGGGATAAAACACAAGAGTGGATCCACTCTCTAATTTCTTTGGTCTATTCCTGAGCAGATTAAAGCTGGTGGATATTATTTCGACTAGGCTCTACTCTACCTAGCACAACAAAAGGGTGGGGGATGAAATAATTGAGAAAATACTAGATCGATTCTTAATTATTGAGTCTTTGGTGTAATATGGTAATGTGGTGTGCCAATGGGTGGCCTCTGGGGGTATCTCGGATCACTCCCCAATTTTCTTTGAACTAGCCTTGAGTCCTAAAAATCCCCCCACCCCTTTTAAATTTAATTCAGAATGGTTAAAGGATGAAATATTCACCATGATGGTCAAAGACCTTTGGAAACCAATTCAGGATACTCAAATCGAGCCATTAGGCATATTGTTGTCAAGAAATCTGTGACGAGTAAAGGAAGCTACTGTGATCTGGGAACGAACCAAAAGGCAGAGATATTTGCAGGAGCTTATTGAAGTCTAAAATGGCTTCCAAGTTCTATTGGATTCAGCTGGAGGAGGTTTCATCTCTCTAGACACAAAGGAAGAGTTGTTTAGGCTAGAAGAAAGAAGAATAAATTTGCCAGAAGAAAAGGAAGTTGAGTGGAGACGGAAAAGCAGAGCCATTTGGCTTGAAAAAGGAGATGAGAACACAAAATTATTCCAAGCTTATGCAAAAGGAAGAAAAATTGCAAATAACATTTGGAGCCTGCAAGACCCTAAGGGAAGAAATATCTCTTCCTTTGATGGATTGGCTAGAATGGGTAAAAATTCATTTCAATCTCTTTTTAAATCCACTCCAGGGGCATCACTGGAAGATATAGTTAGATTGGCCCTTTTATTCCCAAAATTTGTGGGGGAAGAGGAGAATCGTGCCCTGATGTAAGAAGTCTCTAAGGAGGAACTAAAATAAGTTCTTCACATCTTTCAAAAAGACAAGAGTCCAAGTCCAGATGGATGGACCATTAAATTCTTTCTTGGTTTTTATGATCTCATTAGGAAAGATATTCTCAAACTAGTGGAGGAAACCAGAGTTAGAAGCCATTTTCATCCACCCCTAAACTAGACATTCATATCTCTCATTCCAAAGGTGGATGATCCATCCTCTTTGAATTATTTCGGACCAATTTCCTTATGTAACTGCATTTACAAGGTGATATCCAAAGTTATTGCAAGGAGAATTAAAGCTACTCTTTAAGAAAAAATCTCTCTTCAACAATTCGGATTCCTATAAGGAAGACAAATTCATGAGGCAATAGGGGGTGCTCAATAAGTCATGCACAGTCCGATATCTTCAAAGATCAGAGGAGAAATCCTAAAAATTGATTTTTCAAAAGCCTTTGACAAGGTAAATTGGTTATACTTAAGAATGCTCCTTACACACCTGGGTTTCAAGGTCCCCTTCATAAATTGGATAAAGAATTGCATCAAGTCGGTCTCTTTTGATGTTCTTATCAATGGGTCAGCATCAAACTTATTTCTTTATGAACGAGGATTAAGGAAAGGATTCCCTCTATCCCCTCTTCTCTTCCTTTTGGTAGCAAAAGGACTGAGTAGAGCCCTAGAGGCGGCAAAACCTAGAGGAGAATTTTCTGGAATCACCACTTCCCCAAACCTACATATTTCACACTTGTTATTTGTGGACAACGTTCTTATTTTTTGTAGTGGGAACAGAAGGGATGTTGAAACTTTCATGAAGATCTTGGATCTTTTTTGGAATGCAAGATGGATGGAAATTAATAGCAGAAAGTCTACTCTATCAACTTACAATTTGGATAGAGTAGAAACTGATATGTACAAAATGATTTTCCATTTTGATTATAAGGAAATTGAAGAAGGGCTCAAGTATCTAGGATTCCACTTAAATCCCAACAAGTATAGAAAAGAGGACTGGTCATGGCTCCTGGCAAAATTAGAAAGAAGGCTTAAAGTCAGGAGCTTTAGATGACTATCTAGGGAGGGAAGACTGACGCTGGAAAAATCAGTTCTAGAAGCCATCCATGTCTATTGGATGTCTCTAGTGTGGATCCCTAAAGGAATTCTTGAAAAGGATCGACAAATTTGTTCCAGATTTATTTGGGCATGAACAAAAGACAATCATGTTGTCCCCTAGATCTCTTGGAACGTTCTTGTTAAGATTAATGTTGTTATTAGGTTATTTTCAATTTTCTCAATGTATTTTTAAAACAACAGCATAAAGAGGATCACTAAAAGAAACACAATCACAAGGTTCACAACATTTTGTCCCGGGAAACCATCATGGGGGAGAAAACCCGGAAAAAACTTCCTCAATAATAGATTGCCAATACAATGCCAAGACTGAGACCAAAACTCCAAGAATAAACTAGGACTGAGCATGCACCTCTCTTCTCCTTCCTCCTGCAACTACAACTTCCTTCAAAATATGTGCACTAGATGAGTGAGTGTGTGAATGAAAAAGTGAGGTGCCATCCTCACTTATTAATACTCGTTGAGGAGGTGCTAGGCTTATGTCTCTTCACTTAGTAGGGTAGACTTCTTCCAAGAGTGGTTAAAACCACTTTATAAACCCTAGGGGATGACTTTACAAATGCCACTATCTAAATATGGTTTAACCAATCCAAAAAAGGGGATTTGGTCTCATACAAGTCTCGACGTGATCAATCCATAAAAGGGTATTTGATCTATAAGATAATAACTCAAATCCAATTAGAGTATTCTTCGAAGTTATAATATTTCAACACTCCCCCTTAACAAGAAGGGTATTCTACTGACATAACCCAATACAATATTATCAAGAGAGAGAGAGAGGGAGAAGCATCATCATCATCATCTGGAACATTGAATGGCACATCTACAAATCATCGGAAGTTTTTATCATCATCATTCACACCATGGAGTTGGAGTAGAATCATCATCATCATCATTGGCATGAAGTTGAAATATCAACATCAATTATCATAAAGCTAGAACAACAATATCACCAACTTGAGGTTGGTACACCATCATCAACAGCATGAGGCCGATACAACAACATCATCGTCACAAGGCTGAGACAACAACATCATCAACACGAGGCTACAAGGTGTCTCATCGCATGCTTTGTAGCTACAAGGTGAACACATCTGGGCTCTACCATATACTAACTCAAAGTGTTCATAGCAAAGCATATATATGTTCTGGTATTCATCAGATATATCAACAAACCAGTAGTATGTCTGTATAGAGTAGCATCAACCAACTCTAACGAAGTATCAACCAGGAGCTTCAAATTTGTTTCCATGGGTGTGTTCATGGATTTACATTCCAACATGTCAAATCTCTTCAGTATTTCAACTGCATACTTCCATTGGTTAAGTAAGATCTTCTCTGGACTCTGCCAAACTTCAATACCTAAGAAATAGTGCATCGGGCCTAGGTCTTTCATCACAAACTCTACAGTGAGATTCTTCTTACAATATGTGATGAGATTTTCTTCTCCTGTTAAGAATAAGTCATCCACATACACTAGCAATATAACTGGATCATCATTCATAACCTTGAAATAAAGGTTAGAAGCAACTTTACTCTTGGTAAAGCCCAAGATTGTCAGGAAACTATCAATTATGCCATACCAAGCTCTAGGATCTTGCTTAAGCTCTCACAGAGTTGTCTTCAACCTGCAGACATGATTATTTATATCTTCAACTTCAAACCCTTGTGGTTGTTCTATATACACTTCTTCTTCAATAACACCATTTAAGAAGGTTGTTTTCACATCCATCTGGTGTAAATTCCACTTCATTTTGGCTGCAAGAGATATGATGGTTCTGATAAAAGTATATCTGGCTACAGGAGAAAATGTATCTTCATAATCAATACCTTCCTTTTGAGAAAAATCACAAGCCACAAATCTTGCTTTGTGCTTTTCAATACTTATGTTTGTTGTGTTTTTTATCTTGTATATCCACTTGGAAGATACCACATTGTTGTTCTTTGGTCTGGGAACTACTTTCCATACATCATTCTTTATAATGGACTGGTATTCTTCTGTTATGGCATCCACCCATTCTTTCTTCTGAATGGCTTCTTCAAAGCAAGTAGGTTCATTTTCTATGAGGTCACACATCAAGGCCATATAGCTGGAGAATGGCTTAGGTTTCTTGCTTTGTCTCATGGTTCCTTTTGGGGCACCATACTTCTCTACATATTGAACAAGTTCTCTCTCCCAAGATGGCTTTCTCTTGTGAGAGATCATCATACAAGGAGGTTCTTGAGATTCTATCATATCATGATCTTCTGGAATTTCATCATCAGGGGTAACTGTAACTTCCTTTACGGGTTCTACAACTCTGGTAGCTACAGGTTCTTATTCATATACTTATTCAAGATGGCATTTCTTTGATCCCTTGAGTGATGCATCTTCATCAAAGGTTACATATTTTCTAATATCAATATGATGGTAACCTGGTATGAAAATTCTGAAGGCCTTAGAAACCTCATAGTATCCAACAAATATTCCTTTCTTTCCTGAGGGATCCAACTTGGTTCTCTTTTCTTTTGGAATGTGCACAAATACTGTACAACCAAATATTTTGAGATGGCTTACTTCTGGCTTCTTTCTGGTGAACATTTCTACGTGGGTTTTGAATCCAAGTGCACTATGGGATAATCTATTTTGGACATAAACTGTTGTTCTTACTGCTTCATCCCATAAGTGCATTGGAATATCTTGATCATGAATCATAGTCTTTACTGCTTCCATAATTGTTCTATTCTTTATTTTTGCGACACCATTTTGTTGAGGATTATAGGGACTGGTGAGCTCCCTCTTGATCTCTACATCTCTGAAAAAGATTAAAAATTCATTTGAGGTGTACTCTCCTCCATTATTTGACCTAATTATCTTGATTTTTCTTTCGGAGAGGTTTTCTACCAAGTCTTTGAATTCCTTGAACTTTCCAAGTACTTCATCTTTTGATTTCAAGACACATACATCTAAGTGCATGAGTTCCAATATTCCTTATGCTTTATTGTCTCTCTTTTGGAAAGGATTCTTTATGTTCATTCCTTGTGCACATCCCTTGCATACACCTTCATGATCAACCTTAAATTCTAGTAAACTTGTAACTACCTTGCTTACATATGGCAAGGCTTTGTAGTTGATGTGAGCTAGTCTTCTATGCCAAAGTTCACAATGAATTTCAATAGAGTGAGTTAAGGCTACATCTGAGTGACCTTTTAACTTGTACAAACCTCCTTTTTTTGTTCCAATAACAACTACACATTCTATAGTTTTTTCTTTAGGCCACATAAGAAATTCACCATCTATGAATGCAACCTTGAAACCTTTCTTATCTAGGGTTGAGATAGAAATTACGTTCTTTGTCAGACCTGGTACATACAGTACATCCTTCATTCTCATCGGAGTTCATGAATCTAGTTTGTATGTGGATTATCCCATTCCTTTGATAGGGTACTAATAATCATCTCCAAGTGAAACTTTCTAGGGGAAGTCCTTTTCTGTAAGGCTAGAGAGAATGTCTTTCTGACCTGTCATGTCCTTGGAGGCACCACTATCTATGACCCAAGTATCCTTTCTAGGTGTCACAGATCCTGAGAGGGTGAAAAACAAAACATAATCTTCATTTTATTCTTTAGTCAACTTCTTGGGTGGCTCATCATCTTTGGTTTCATGGACATGATGTCTTTTGTTATTTATCTTATTTTATTATTCATTTATGGCAGGACAGTTCTTATCAATGTGTCCCATCTTATCACTATGATAATAGTGATAAGAGGAGAAGTCTTTTCCCTTTCTTTGACCCTTATGATATTTCTGGAATCTCTTTGGAGGGTGAGATTCTTTATGAAAATTGGTCTCCCTTTGGAAATGAGACCTTTCATTTCCTCCTTTAGCATGAACATATATGGCTTGATATTCATCCCTTAATAGTACAGCTTCTCAGTTGGCCACTCTTTCTTCTTCTTGAACACATTCTTCCCATATACTGTCAAATTGGAGTTTCTCTTTTCTTGCACAGATAGTTTGGATGAAGACATCCCAAGGTCTTGTGAGACATTAAGAGTTTTCATTATGATTTCATATTCATCCAAGTGGTCTCCAATTTCTTCTAACTATTCCTTAAATTGAGAAACCCTAGAGAAATAGTCTTGCACTGTTTCTCCTTTCTGCATCTTTGTATTCTTGAGTTGGGTTCTCAGATTCATCTTCTGGTTGATGTTCTTTCCTTCATACATTATGGTTAGGGAATCAAACATATCTTTTGGAGTATTCTTAGAAGACACTTGAGCGATCAAGTGGTCTTTAATGGAATCTGCAATTATTTTTTTTCCCCTAATCATATCTTTCTTATACTTCTCTTTGGCTACTTCTTCTTTGGGTTCCGATACATTTTCTTTTATGAATTTTGCAAGGTCATTCTCTTCAAGAATGAGTCCAATTATGTACTTCCAAGCATGGAAATTTTCCACACCTTCTAACTTGTCAAAAAGCTTGGTGCTTGCAGACATCTTGACCTGGAGCTAGGAAAATGATGAGAAAATGAAAGTGCTCAGAAAATGAATTTGAACTTACCAAGAGATGTGCTAGGCTGAGGTGAGTTGGTTGGAGTTGAGTGTTTCAGAAAATTCCAAATTTTAACGCTTGAAAATTGACCTGCACACTTTTGGACTGGTACTTTTGGTACTAGTTCTGGTTTCCTGGTTTTCTGATTTTCTGGTACCAGTCAAAACTAGGGTTTGAATTTCCAGAGAATCTGGCCACTGAGAAGGTGAGATCAAGCTGCCAAAAGATGTGCTAAGGTAGGGAGCACTTCCCTAGATAGTTTTTGGTCAGAAATTCCTCTTCAGTAAAAATCCCTAATTTCCTTGTACGGCAACAGTGACATTTTTAGATACCCAGTGAAAGGTGCTCTATTCAATCAATATTTGATACCATGTTAAGATTAATGATGTTAATAGGTTATTTTCAATTTTCTCAATGTATTTATAAAACAACAGCATAAAGAGGATCACTAAAAGAAACACAATCACAAGGTACACAACATTTTATCCTGGGAAACCCTCATGGGGGAGAAAACCCAGAAAAAAATTCCTCAATAATAGATTGCCAATACAATGCCAAGACTAAGACCAAAACTCCAAGAATAAACTAGGACTGAGCATGCACCTCTCTTCTCCTTCCTCTTGCAGCTGCAACTACCTTCAAAATATTCCCACTAGATGAGTGAGTGTGTGAATGAAAGGTTGAGTCACCATCCTCACTTATAAATACTCTTTGAGGAGGCGCTAGGGTTATGTATCTTCACTTAGTAGGAACAACTTCTTCCAAAAGTGGTTAAAACCACTTTATAAACCCTAGGGACCAACTTTACAAATGCCATTATCTAAATATGGTTTGACCAATCCATAAAATGTGATTTGGTCTTATACAAGTCCCGACATGATCAATCCACAAAAGGGAATTTGATCTATAAGATAATAACTCAAATATAATTAGAATATTCTTCAAAGTTATAGTATTTCAACAGTTCTCGTAGCCCCAAAGAATCTTGGTGGGTGGGGGATAAAAAACCTTTTTTTGTTTGCAAAAGCGCTAGAAGCAAAGTCAAGTTGGCGAATAATCACCCTTCGTAACATCTAGACCACAGTGATTTATCAGAAATACATAGCACCAGCCTCACTGGAAGAATGGGTGAGAAATTTGATAAAGCGTAGTCGATGTTGTTAAATCATCTGTAAAGCAATCCTTTCCTCATTTCAAGTCATAGGGGATGGTTTAGCTTGGAAAGTGGGAAGAGGCAATAAAGTCAGGATTGGATTAGATCTGTGGCCTGGTAGTGGATTAAATCATAGAATTATGGAAGAATGTATACAGATTTTGAACGACAATGGTATCCACTATCTAAACCCTAGTGTCAGCTCAAGAAAGAAAAAACATATGGGGTCAAGTTTGGAAGAATGTCATTCAGGTAGGGTTAGATATTCTCTTCAATGAAGATTGGGAACATTACATTGAATCCCTTTGAAGGGAACACATTCGACTCTCCGACTTGGAGGACGAATTGGTGTGGTAGCTAGCACCCAGTGGTAATTATTCTCCTAAGATGGGATACTCATATTTTATCTTTGGACTCCAATAACAAGAACCTTCTTAGTGGTGGAAAGGGATTTGGAAGGTCAAATTCCCCTTAAAGGAAAAAAATTTCATGTGGTGCTTGATCAAGAAAAGGGTTCCCACATGGGATAGAATGAAAATTCATAAGGTGGAAGTGCCCGAATGGTGTGCTCTCTGTAAAAATGACAAAGATTCCATGAATCATCTATTCATAATTTTTTCTTTTTCTCGACAATGTTGGAAAGAATGCTCCAAAATATTTGAGATAGATTGTCGATGGGAAGGAGACTCAGTCGAGCAATCCTGGAAATCTTGGTTGTCAACCACCACTCATAAAAGTATAAAAGTGGTGCCCTTGATTCTATTATGGGGAATTTGGCTCGCAAGAAATGATGCAATTTTCAAAGAGAAATTGTCCCTTCCTATTCTTGTTGTAGCCCAAGGGATCAACATTCTGACACATTTCCCCCAAGAGAAAGAGGTAAGAAGGTCTAGACAAATTTCTGAAGAAATTATTGACCAAACTCATCCGTGGGATCTTTTTGACGGGGCCTCTCAAATCAATGGAGAATGTTGTGGAGGAGGATTCATTCTCTTCCTCGCACAAAACCACTCTTTTAAAATCTCCATGGGTCTCGGGCTGGGTACAAATAACCGCGCAGAATTAATGGCTCTAAAGCTCCTCCTTCTCTTTGCGGTGGACAAAAATATTTCCTCCCTACATATTTTTGGAGACTCTTTGCTAGTTATCAATTGGATCCACAAAACCTAGCGATGCCAAAACATTATGCTTGCTCCTTGGATTGAAGAAATATTTAGAATTCTTAATGTTGTTAACAACTATTCCATTCGGCATGTCTACAAGGAAAGAAACAGGGAGGCGGATGCCCTCTCTAAGAAAGGCACGCATATTGCTATGGGGAAATGGAAATGTGTAGAGTATCAGAATGATTTGATAACTTTAATTGGCCCAACTCGGTTTGATGCAATCGAGGGGCCTGCACCTCTGATTTACCATTTTTTTCAGTTGTGCTCACAGTCCTCTTTTCCTTTGGTTCATCTTATTCACGTATTTATCCTTCAGTGCAAGGATAGTGAAGCCTCTTGTGATCGGCTCTCCCTTTTTGGATTAAAATTTTTGAAAAATTTATTGATGTTATATAAACCCCTCGAGTAGAGGGCAGACTTTTTTCTGGGTTCTTATGCTTTGTAAGTTGGTTCCTCCCAGCAGTCCTACCAACCCTTCATTTTTGGAGAGGGTCCTATATTTCTTGATAGGATTTTATGCCCTTTTTTGAAAAGGTAAATGGTCCTAACACTCAAATACATGGTGACATGTATATGCAGAATGTAAATTTCTTTTCTTCGACAGATGAAATAAAATTTACACTTTTTTCTTTAGAAAAAAATTACTTGCAATTGATTAATTTGGCAGTGTTTTATGAGATGTTGTGATGAAATATATAAGTTTGCATGTATGTTGGATGAATATGTGTTAGTATCAATCTTGTTGATGAGTATTGTTTAGTATATCGATGTTTCTTTATCTTTTGCTTGCTATGAACTTTACACCTACTGCAAAAAGGTTACCTTATGTACTTCATCAATAAATAAAACAATAATATTATGAGCATTACAAATTTATAAACTAAATATATAAGTAGGAAGTAGAGTCATGTCAACTCTACAACTTGTTGCAAGCTCATATAAATTTATTAAACCTCACAAGTCAGGTAGTATCCATTCAACAGTAGGGAAAACTCGACCCAATACCTTATCCCAATCAAGGAAGATGGGAGTATGAATTTGTCTTTCCAACATTATCTTGACCTAATAAAGAAGGAAGATGGGCCTATGAATTTACATTTTCAACATTACCTCAACACAAACAAGAAAGAAGATGGGTTGGAAAATTCACCTCTATAGTATGATGTAAGTTCCACTAACTAAGAACAATAGTGTTCCCAAGAAGTTGTTTCTTCAATGACCCACTAGCATGGTAGTGAACCACTGCAAAGAAGACGATCATTCTTAAGGGGAAATCAATCGGGGGTGGTCTTCGAACTCCCTGGCATCCACTTGTAAGGATCCAAGCAGTAGAGAAAATTCAGGATTAGAATTATCCTTGTAAGAAAAACCATGTTTATTGAGTTGGAAATTCAATAACCAATAGAATTTCAAAGAATTGAATCAACGATATCATTGACTTGGACTACAAAAACCATGATGATTATGTATCATGTCTCTATTTGACAATATTTAACTATATATACAACTCATATTGATTACGATTTTGGTGAAATCGCCTTGAGATATGATAATTATCTTTGAAATACTCTATGTATGGAATATTTTATATCATTAATATTTCCATTATTTATTGTATGATATATATATTATCATTTATTTATGTATGGAATATTTCATATCATTAATACTTCCATTATTTATTGTATGATATATATTATCCTTTATTTATTGTAATTCCATTATAATTATATATTAATAATATTTTGCACTTCCATAATATATTATATATTATTATACATTATTATATAATAAAATTATATTATATATAATTATTATATAGGTATTACATTATTGTTATATTATATATTATAAATTATTGTATTTTTTTATAATATATTATTATTATATTATATTATATTATTATATTGTATATTACTATATATTATATTGTCCTTAGGAAGAAGCTCTCGAAAATCTACGGCTACTCTAGATTTGACAGGGAATTAGATTGTGGAATGGATCAAATAAACTGAAATTCTACATGACATTTATATTGTGCTTAAGGAAGAGGAAGAGGATACTCTAGTCTGGGCCAAAAATGAAAAATCAGGGAATTACACAGTCAAACTCAGTTACCTCTGGGTAATATCATGAAAGTGGGTAACACTTTCGTGAGAATGGGGGCAGAAAAATTGTTAGAATCAATTTTTCAGTTGAAACATTGCATGTCAAATCGAACGGCGCATGGACGACATCCTCAGATTTCATGTAATAAAAACGATAGCCAATTTTTTTTCTCTGATAGTAGATAGTTCGGTCGAAAAATGTTTTCGGCCAAAAACATACATTATATATGACGGGCCTTTCGTTCCACTATTACTTTACAAATATTCCAAGTGAATGTTGGCAGTTTAGAGCGCGTTGATGTTGGCAGCTAATTCGGGCATAGGGAGTTCACGGAAAACCCAGGCGTAGGGCATTCGTGGAAAATCCAGGTAGTTTGTAGAGATTTTCATAATTTTTTGACAGTTTCATATTTTAATTTTGTATAAATTTATAGAATTTTGTTTTCATTTTTTTATTTTTTATTTTGTTTTTCAATGGTGCAGAGTCCATATGGCATTATGTGCAAATGGCATAGAGTCCACATATGGAAAATGTTCCATTCGCACAGAGTGTCATATGGACTATGTCTGAATGGCACAAAGTCCATATGGCACTTTGTGCCATTCAGACAGATTCCATATGTATATGATGAAGTTATATATTTTATTAAGGTTTATGGTGATTTTAAATAGATATATGTAGATATGACAAAATTTTCAAAGTTGTAAGATAGCCTTATAAAATCTTGGCAAAAAAATTCAATGTCATTTTTTTCGAAAGTCTTTATATGAAGTTCTTTGTGAACGTTATGGCACATAGTCCATATGGCACTCTATGTCATTCCAACAGAGATCCATATGGACTCTATTCAAATGGACAAAGTCCATATGGCACTCTGTGTGAATGGACAGAGTCCATATGGCACAATCCAACAAAGAGAGAAGCCATGTGGCTTCATGATATTAGAAAACACTCATGGAACTGTTTCTTTAAAAATTCATTAAGCATAATAAAGAAAAAATATAAAGAAGTATTCAATTGGATAAGACTACAAAAACTCTAAGAAACTTTTGTCACCCATAACACTGGCCAAGTAAGGAAAAGTAGCTACTATGATAGATTTGTATGTTTCTTAAACCTATAAAGACGTGTTTTTTTAATCTTAATTTTATCTTCATATGTTATATTTTTTGTCAATTACTTATTGAAAAAAAAATTGTACTTACAATAAGGAGAGGAGTTTTCTTATCCACCAAGTGAAGCATGGTGGGAGTATATCCTAATCCTAAAAGTAGGATGTAAAGCATGCATTGAATAACTCCTTAGTGAATCAACATAGGTAAAATCATAGCCCATTTATAAATGAGTATATCCTTATCCCTATAAATGTTTCTTCTAATTCCCTTTTCTTAATTGAATCAAAGAGAATATATACGCTTTTTGAGTTAGATGTATAGCATGGTCACCGTAATCAACATGGATAATGTAGTTGAAGAAAGTGACTTGGACAATATAAAAGACCTCTAAAGCTTTAAGTTATTATCTTGTATGATAAATCTTGAAGTGCATGCCTTTGTGGTTCTAGAAACTTCTCTTAACTCCTTCCTAAACTAGTGGATGCTCCTCTATGTCCTTACAAAGTCCAAGAGGCTTTGAAGTACTAAAACTATACAAAATCTAACTATTTTTTCAATTAGATGCTATGAGGATAAAAGAACATTCGAGGCCATTTCTCTAGGTTTGTCTTATGTAGAGACCCCAAACAAAATATGAAACAAGTAGAAAATGTCTCACATTGTTTGTAACCCTATTGTGTCATACAAAGTTGTGCTAAAGTGTCTTCAAGAATAATACCCCAAGTACTATGATCAAAATAACTTACCATGGTCAACATAGTCAAATGTAGTCAACATAACCAACCATAGTGGACATAGTGAACATAGTCAATTATAGTCAACAACGGTCATCAATTAATCAATCATGGTAATTGCAGTCAATCTAGTAATTTTGAATTTTTTATGTAATTTAATAGTGAAGTTTTAACATGAATAAAATGTAATTATTTTGCAAGGTGATGAAGCTTGAGGGGCAGGGATGGGTCAAGGGTATGAGGGTTAGGAGGAGGAGTGTCACAACCCTAGAGATTTCCACCCAATCTTTTTCCTTAGCAATATAAGGCATGTGATATTTCCTTGCTTCAGACTCAATGGCTCAACCTCCTTAAACTTACTTGCATGTAAGGTATGCATCTTCCCTTATAAAATGACCATACCTTCTAACCTCCAAATCTTTGAGTTATTATCTTATATGATAAATGTTGAAGTGCATGCCTTTGTGGTTCTAGAAAATTCTCTTAACTCCTTCCTAAACTAGTGGATGCTCTTCTATGTCCATACGAAGTCCAATATAGGCTTTGAAGTACTAAAAATATACAAAATCTACTTGTTTTCTCAATTAGATGCTATGAGGATAAAATCACATTCAAGGCCATTTCTCTAGGTATGGCTTATGTAGAGACCTCAAACAAAATATGAAACAAGTAGAAAATGTCTCACATTGTTTGTAACCCTATTGTGTCATACAAAATTGTGCTAAAGTGTCTTCAAGAATAATACCCCAAGTGCTATGATCAAAATAACTTACCATGGTCAGCATAGTCAAATGTAGTCAACATAACCAACCATTGTGGACATAATTAACATGGTCATTTATATTCAACAATGGTCATCAAATTAATCAATCATGGTAATTGCAATCAATCTAGTAATTTTGAATGTTTTATGTAATTTAATAGTGAAGTTTTAACATGAACAAAATGTAATTATTTTGCAAGGTGGTGAAGCTTGGGGGGGGAAGGATGGGT
Organism: Picea engelmannii; assembly: GCA_009831015.1. Lineage (NCBI taxonomy): Eukaryota > Viridiplantae > Streptophyta > Pinopsida > Pinales > Pinaceae > Picea > Picea engelmannii. The sequence goes on from ML841862.1 coordinate 40,209, forward strand.
AAAGGGTATGAGGGTTAGAAGGAGGAGTTTCACAACCCTATAGATTTCCA